>JAVXUO010001593.1:0-42224 GCA_033065855.1 Escallonia rubra | reverse complement strand
TGTACATGAGCCACGGGTATGGTCCTGGAGAAGGGAAACCATGACTAAATTCTCCTTCTTTTGCCATGAGTCTTCCTGCCACAAGCTCGAGCATACCTTTATGTTACAAAACTAGACAATTAGTATATAGTTGTTCTAACAGGATTTTGGATCAGCCAAACAAGGATCATAATCCTCACCAGCAACCCAAAACATGATAAAGAAAACTAGGCAAACAAGTTTTCCTCCTCCACAAAAACCAAAAACACTAAACAAAGGAGGAAACAAGGAACCCCAAAAGACTAGTCAACCACCATGCACCTAAAAGGGTCAGCTTTTCTCACTAGCTTCTACTGCTAATTGTTCAACTCATGATAAACAACTCCCCAATCCCTCAACCACACTGTACAAACCATCAAAATACATATACTCTATACAGTCAACACCCAACCACTTCGAGTAATAAAATAAGGCCTAATGAAATACCTCTCTAAGGACTTGAAGTGGAAGCTTTTTGCCTTGGTTCTCTCAAGTAGAAGCGTTTCAGCCTGCCAGAAGCAACCAAAAACCATCAGAATTCTGCCCCCCACAAACGCCATGAATAGGGTCAAAACGCAGCTACCATAATATAGACATTAATAAACAAGAAGACAGTACATCAGTCACCGGAAACGACACTCTTAACCACAGTTACTGCACAACATGAATCATGATGCATACTCATACATCAGACCCTGGATCTATGTTAGTCATGAAATCGATTTCCTTATCATTGACAGCTAGACCTGGCAAACAGGTAAATCCGCCGGGTACGGGTAATACCCGGTCGGGTCCGGGTAAAAACGGGGCGGGTAAAAATTACCCGGATTTTTACGGGTATCTATTTCTTGAACCCGTACCCTACCCTGACGGTTCGGGTATTACCCGCGGGTAAACTGATTTTTTTCCAAAAAAATTATAAACTATCTGAACTGATTATTCTCTTGCCTTTTCTTTTGAGTATTTTTTTTTCCTTTTTTTCGGTTACACAATTATCACTTGCTAATTTTTAATAACACACAACAAACTCAGTACAATCATCTCAAATCAATATTCTCAACTCTCAATGTCACGACCCGAACCCACGGGCAGGCCCGCGAGCTAGGCACGTGACCGGCCGCAGACCCAATGGACTCAAATCAAGGGCTCTGCCAGGCCTTATTTAAACATGTACACAATTCTAAGATCATACATTAACTAAACCATAATATGACTTCTAAAGATGTCCTTACAACTCTTTTCAACATTATCTCCACTAAATTCCTTCATAAAAACTGATAGTATTTATTTTAAAGAAAAATTCCTGAGATTAAGCTACGAACAATTCAAATAAATAACTGGCGGTTCTACAATTTCTCGAGGGCTTAAACAAACGTCCTAATGAGCATCTCCCGAGACTTCATTTTCATTACCCTCATAGCATTGAGGTTCATCTAGGTGTTCACCTGAAAACATTTATAAAAAGGGGTGAGCTTGGGGCCCAGTAAATACATATACCATATTCCTAAAATAGTTTTGGGATTCATAAAAACATGAAACATGCCATGGTTTTCTTCAATTTGAAACTGATAAATATTGTCACAAGAGTTATTTACATATATCTACTTTATGAAAGCAATTCATCCAAGATTCACAGTAACGAAGCATGACAACAAGTAGGCTTATTAACAACTATCACAGTTCATCATAACATGGGTATGTTGCGGTCAGCGTACGTTCCCCCCTGACTAGGGCCCACAATCCCTACTCCACCTGGGATGGACATTATTTGGTCAGGGTATGTGCCCCCCTGACTAGGGCACACAATCCCTCCTTCATCCGGGATACATATGTGGACGCAATGGCGCACCACGAGCAACAGTACTGTGCATCGACGTATCGTCCCGTTGACCAGGACCCAACAATCCAACTTTCCCCCGTGGATATGGGGCGCAACAACCGAGCCAGAAATACCGTCTCATTCAACATAAGCCAACTTTAAAACACTACTCATAGAAAACATTCCATGGCATTTTTTTTATGCATTTTCTCATCAAACAATTTACACAAAAGCAGTAGCATGTAAAAGACTTTAAAACTTCAAATTGGAACAATTCATTTATACATATACATAAACGGAAAATAGGGTATACGGAGGAATATGGCAGGAGTACTTACCTCGCTCAAAATCCGCTTCAGGTATTTGCTCAAATGCCGGCCCTAACTCTTGACTATCAAAACCTAAATAACAAATCATACGAATGTCATTCATTAACGCTCGAGCACACCTAAGTATTAGGTTTCTTTTAAATGAGTAAAACTTTACCCAACTGTCCCCCGACTTATGAATAATTACCTATTTGCCCCCCAATGCCTAAAGTACCTTATCCGACCAGATATAACCTAAAAGAGTCATTAGAAATAATTTAATAACTATCGTGATAATAAAGCGCTACGCTATATCCGATTGAGCGTTACTCCGCTAATAACGTTAAAAATAGCAAACGCCTTTAAAAACTTTTGAAAATATGAAATATACTCCATCATAGCTACATAAGACTACTGTAAAAGTATCAAAATTTAATAACTTAAGTTACTATTTTAAAATACACTGAAATCTCTTTTACGAATAAACTTAGTTAGCACGTTTCCCGAGCTCTGAAAAATATAAACTTTTTACTGTGTGTAGACTTTGCAAAAATAATATAAGTTGCTCTTTTGAGTTTTGTCAAAATAAATTTCTAGATATATGTAAAAATTTAAGAAAGAAACTGTTAAAAGAATAGCCTTCTTTAGCGACACCTCTTTGTTAATTTCTTAAAACTAGACTTTCCCTTTCTAAACACAGTGCCTTCTTCTTTTTTTTCGGTAAATAACACAGTGCCTTCTTCTCCACCATTAATCCCATTTGTCTCATCCCACTTCACCAGTTTATATTACACCCTCACATACGTTTTATACCCATTTCTATACATCACTCATACACTTACTCCTCCCAAAGCTCAACACCCATTACAAGCACTCTTGCACTACTGGACACACACACTAAACCACAGAGAAATACACGCATACTCTCACCACACTCATGCACTTCACAGTTTCCATCTACACAACCCCCCACTTCCACCTTCTCTCATAAGCACACAACTAGCCACACATACAATACACACACACCCAGTACACTTACCTGCGCAGACTACACACCACCTTGTTCACACACACACACGTTCACCCTAATGGTCACAAACCAACATACCCACAAGTCAATACCCTTTCCCTGTGCACGCCCCATCATCCTTGCCAACCCACAGCAACACCATCAACTTATACACCATAAAATACCCAGTACAAGCACACCCCCACTACTGCCTTACGGCAGCTCATCTCCTTCCCCAGTTTCATTTCTCTCTTGCTGTTACACTCACCCCTTTATCTCATCCATGAAATATTACACTACACAGCACTCACGTACAGCTACAACTCACTCATATACCTACACAATGTACCATATATTTTCTCACTGCAGCCATTACCCACGGCCACACAAAACACACAAATCTGTCCACGCAAGGTACCAACCTCGCTGTTACTTCCCTTCTCTCTCATACCTGGCGCATTAACACACCATAATCACTCAACCCATTAGCATCTCCACTCTCCTCCATTCCACGGCAGCCATGGCTGCCTACTCACGAATCCATCACGGCGACATGGCTGTCGTCGCCACTCTTATACGCAAACAGCCCCATCATCGCAAACCATTATGCCATGTCCACGTACCTCTTACCTTAAATGACCCGTAAACCCATGAACACAGCCCTCCCACGGCTGTCAACCATTCCACATATATATGTATATAGATTTTATACACACCTAGAGACCCATTTACATCCATACCCGAAATATATTCACATAGACTTAAATTTCAAGTAAGCTTACCGAATTTCTCAAGCGCCGGAGGCCTCCTTCACTCTTTCTCTGCGTCCTGCCGCTTCCAGATTGTGTGTGCACTTTAGGGTCGGCTGATCCTAATGTTACACATATATATATATACAAAGATAGAAAACCTAGTTTTGACAAATTTCATAAAAGTCCCCCAAATTTTCATGAGTTAATTTAGTATTTGCCCCGGCTTTATATTATTTCAGAAGGAAAGACCGAGCACTACTTATGACATATCACGTGTCAGAAAAATTTACCCATAGGTTGTCGCGTAACTCGCTTCACTAATGGTCACTATTAGATTTCTAAAAAATACCGTAACGATAATTGTCGCTAAAGACCTCAATCAATATCAATTATATATGCTATCATTAAATTATAATTTATGATTCTAGAATTGTCGCTAAAGATCATCATTATAATGCTCCCCAAATTCGCGCTAAAAACTCAAAAGAACATCACTCTTAGAAACTGTTGCTAAAGTAATAATAACCGGGGAACGGGGCATCACACAAACCACATCAAAGTTTAATACCTTATTGTTGTCGCTAAACTGTGAATACCAAAACTGATCAAAGCAGCCTTCAAATCCAAACACCCCCGTCGTTGTCGGAGTTTCTTTCACCAACCTGATGATGCGTAGATGGCTGGTTATTTCGTCTAACTTAGTGAAGGTGCAATCCACGCTTGTATGTATATACACATAACACACTAAACTCTAACACCCATAACATATACTCGCAACCACCCACACCGTTGCTATACCTACAGTTTACCCATGTACATAGTTGTCTTGACAGTCCATGCACTCACACCATTCTCGGCAGCCCATGATGCACTCACACCATTGCCGCGACATTCCCCCAGAGCAAACACTCCCGTACACACGGTACCCATTAACGCACACACAACTCATGTAAACTGTAATTAATCTAAAGGAGAAAGGCTACAAACTTACAGAATCTTGCCGAAATCCTTCGATCCTTCTTCTAATCTCTCTCTATTTCGGTAACCCTTGTCGCCGCAATACTGAAGAGGGTATTAGGGTCGGCTGACATGAAGAATATGCAAATATATATATATATCAACCCTAGGTTGTATAATTACAATAACTCCCCCCTAACTATATCCGAGTTCTTTGAGTTCTATTCGGCACTTTTATGGTTGCAAAAATGTCCATCATAATTATTTATGGAAGATTTCGTATTAAGAGAACTTAACAGTTTATTACTTAACTGGCTACACTAATTCGTTGCGAAAGCGTTTCAATAAGGTAGCGACATTAACTATCTAAAATAAAAAAATGTCGCTAAAGATTTCTAAAAAATACCATTAACACTAATTGTTGCTAAAGATCTCAATCAATATCAATTATATCTGCTATCATTAAATTATAATTTATGATTCTAGAATTGTCGCTAAAGATCATCATTATAATGCTCCCCAAATTCGTCGCTAAAAACTCAAAAGAACATCACTCTTAGAAACTGTCGCTAAAGTAATAATAACCGGTTAAGCCTATGTTCGGGGTATTACACTCAAATCTCAACTAATAAGCACATACATATCTTTAAAAACGAGAAAATCACCTCAAAATTAGTTCCAAAGTCTAAAGTAATATTATTAACATTAGTAAACAAATGAACAAAAAAAAATTACAAGTACATCAATCGATTTAGTCAGATGACTGTGTAGATCAAGGTAGATCTGTCAACAGATCAGTGTTCATGCAGCGAGATGCGGTGAGTCTCTGGTCGGCGAGTGGCGACGGCAAGCGTTTGGCGGTGACGATAGCAGGATCTGACGGTGGAGCTACGGCGAAGTAGTGTATGAAGACGACTGTGACAAATTGAGCAACAAAGCAGCGAGTAGCGAGTGACGATTACGACGGCGAGTTGACGTGATGTGAAGATCGGTGGTCGCTCGTCGGTGGATATGAGTTTGGGGGGAACACATAGAGAGAAAGAGAGAGAGAGAAAGATGGGTTGTGTCGTGTGGGACTGTGGGTGGATCTGATTTGGGGGGAAGAAAGGGAGAGACAGGTTGTTGCGAGAGAGTTTAGACTTTAGAGGGAGGGGGAGCGGCGCAATAAGATAGAGATTCTGAAGAGAAGAGAAACCCTAATGGCTATATAGTGAACAAATACGGGTAGTCCGGGTACCCCGTAACCGATCCGGACCGACCCGGAATTTACGGGTCGGTTCGGGTACGAGTACAATTTCAACGGTCTATAATTCTTGTACCCGTACCCGGGATTTTTTGTCGGATACGGGTAGACCCGCGGGTACGGATCCTTTTTTGCCAGGTCATGACAGCTATACTTTCCATGATAATTATTTATGGAAATGGCTACACTTCCGAAAGTTTCATTCTTTCGAATCATTAAGGCAATAATTTGATCAATAGATCACATTTCATACTGGGTGCAGTACAAAATCAGCAAAAATAAGTTAATTAAGCTTAAATCGTTGACAAGTTCAACGTTCACAATCGGTAAGACAAGAAACTAAAATAGCATCACAAAAGTAAAACTCCATTTGACTACAACTATCTAGAGGTCCTAAACTCAGAAACTAAAGTTCATGGGTAGTTCGTTTCACGGTGAGCCGCCGAAGGTCACAAGTTCACAACGCCAAAACAGTTTATTATTCCGCAATAGCAAAGATTAGACTGCGTACATCTAACTCTACGGCAGTGGCCAAGAGTCTTACGGAACTAACCAGCCCAAAACTTGAACTACAGGAGCGAGCAAGAACTGAAATAAGGACAGTCAATCTGACAAACTAGACTCAATTTAACCACACAAGACGTGAACTAATAACAATCAAATGAGCTTATGAGCCTCACCTTGTGCTTGGCTCTTGCAGTCCCCGTCTGCGAAAGCGCCACCAGCGGCGGAATCCCGCCTTCCCTAACCAGCAACCCTCTATTCCTCACACTGAAAGCCTGAATTTGGGAAAGATTACAAAATTGAAAAATCAAAAAATTGATTAGAGAAATCCTGAATTTGGGAAGAACCAAGCAATTGAAAATCAGAGAGGAAAAGGGAGAGAACCATAGCCGCAATTCTATGTTTGTGCATTTTGGTGCATGTGCGTGACTGTGTAATAGTGCATGCGTTTGCGTTTGCATCTGTGTGCGTTTATGTCTGTGTGCATTTCGGTGCGTGTCTGTGTAATAGTGCGTGCAATTAAAAATCTGAGAGGAAAAGGGAGATGAAGAGATATGACCGAAAGAGGGAGATCGAGAACCTGATTGTGTTTGCGTTGGCGTTTGCGTCTGATTGCGGATGCGGCCGGTGATTGTGTTGTGTCTGATGTGTGTGTGCGTCTGCGGAGTGTGAGTTTCACAGAGAAGGAGAAGCTCGTCAATTCCTATCCCCACTCCGTTAAAGCCGTAGGCTATTTTGTCACTATAAGTTGGTTTTGTTGTAGTGGTAACACTAAAAATTATCTCTTTACAGAACAATAAAACCCCAAAAATAACAAATAACACTACTTACTACCAAAGGCAAAGTCTCACGGAACTCGATTACCAAGAAACTCTGCACAGCTGCACAAAGATCACAATTCAGACTGCCTCACCACTCAATTCACACGGCTGCACTCACTGCTCCACAATCCCCCTCGGCAAACAGTCTCTTTAATAGCTCACGCCACTCTGTGGCTGGCGGCTGCCTCTTTTTTGTTATTCTCGCTTAGTTTTCTCATATTTACTTCAACACATATTTATATACCACAAATCCTAACCTACTAGTATACCTAAACTTATTAGGACGCTGCTTCTCTCCATTGAATTCTTGTTCTAATTCTTTTGGGTATCTTCCAAAACAAATTCCTTTCTTTAAAAGAATTACACTATTAAGTGTCGTGAACTGCCAAAATTACCCTTTAGCACCAAAAACTGGAACAAGAAAGTTTGTATGGCATAGCTTAAAGCTGCCAATGTGACGGAAGCAACAGGGAAAACAACCGCCGGCACGCGGCACCAATAACAGCTACCAAGGTCGCACCACCCTTCAAGGCTCCAATAAATGGCATTGCCCCAGCCACGAGATGATCCAAGAGATCTCTAGTTATCTCTGCAAATTGATCGGTCGAAGTTTCGGAAATAGTCCCACTCCGAATTCCGTCAAAGCTTCAAAAAATTTCCGGTGTAGATAGAAAAGGTTCTAGATGAATTGAAAACGTAGATCTGGGTTCAATGGGATCTTTGAATGGTCCTCTTCATTATCTTTTCTCGTTCTAATAGGTCCTCAAGTTTCAGATTTTGCACAAGAATTTATCTGGTGATCGAGCCATAAAGGTGATTAAGGAGGCCCATTGAATTATCTGTCTATATCCATTGTCGACTTCTAGGTGGACTTGCCATGCAAAAAGAATGTGAAAAAAAGGAGAGATGGTAGGTGAAAATCCAAAAAAAAGGAGTTATAAGTAATTCTAAAGATGGTGGGGCTGGAAAGTAGGATTTAATTTAAATTTTAATTTACTTGATGATCCTTGATAATATTTTTAGCAGAGGCGTAGAATGATTTCAAAAGATAAAATAAAGGGTAAAATTGAAAGCGTACTAGATTTTTATTTTTGATAGAAAGGAAGAATAATATTAATAAAGAGATAATAACACTTTGTCATAGCATCTTATGGTACTTACAATAACTATATTTCTACGATCATGGCATACCATGATTAAAATAAACCAGTACTTTCAAAAGTTTGTTTCGAGAGCCGATATTTATTACACAATACAAAATGTTTGGGCTATTCAAAAGAGGTGCTTAAAATTTGTTTACCGCATCAAATCATGTACTAGTACTTGTGGACCTCAATGTGTGCATGACAAGCAAAAGTGGCTAAAGATCTAGTTTCTTTGATCGTGCCTCCGAGGCCTTATCAATACTTACATGGTGAAAGTCTGTAAGTAGATAGCAAAAGTCATATATAATAGGGTCGTTGCATCCGTGATCTCCTCAGTGTCTGATATCTAAGACATTAAAGAAGATGCATTTGTGAGTATTTTAATATGCACGATGTTTTTTCTTTTGCCCACTTTGTTACTAGTAACAGTCCTTTTGCAATAGCCGTGTATTTTTTTCCTGAGGCCATAGGTGATAGTACTGTTGATCCACACCTATACCCATCGACTCTCCAACAGGGTAAACCAATACCGGTATTACCATTTATTTTGTTGAAACAAATTGAGAATGCTAAACTGATAGTTTCTAGCTGCAACTGGACATGTCGGAATGAATTATGATGGGTAGAGAGAATTTTGTGGTGCATCTGCTGGTGGGGTTGATTTGCCAGACGTAGTTTATCTTGGTAGAATCGACAGTATGAGGTAAGCATGATATCTCATAATAAGTTTGTCGGGCTCAAAAATTTCTTGTCGAAAATGAGATTGTTTATGTGTTTCCAAATGACCCAAAAATGAGGTCTGACATGAAACTCTAGTTCATACTAGATTAATAACTTATGTGACAAAGCAGCTAGGCTAACGAACTTTCAAACCTCATTTGTCATTATTTTAAGCTATATTATCCCCGTTTTTGTCGCAAAAAGATTAGCACTTGTTATTTAGAATGTAAATTTAACCAAAAAAGTGGGAGCAAAAAGCCGATGATAGTGTAATTAGAGATGTTAATGGGCCGGCCCAGTGGACCTCTAATGAAAACAGGCCGGGTCGGGCCACACGAATGAAAAACGGGCCGGGCATGAAATCTGGGATATATGGGCCCAATCCAACTTCTTGTTATAAAGACTTCTTCTTTGACAAAGGACAAAGTTTCTGTATACGGACCACTGAGTATACAATCACTTTCTCACGAATTAACCCCCTTTCAAAAATGCAAATTGATGTTGGTTGACCATTAACTACGGATTAAGTGCAAAAACTAGTTGTTCTAGCCCGCACCACATTGATTTTAAGTGCAAAATTCAATCTCTTTAGTAATATGGTGTAAAATCTGTAAATGTCAAAGAAAAATAGAGTAGATCAAACAACAACAATAACGAGATAGATGAAGATAAAATAACTTATTTTCTTGTTATATTCAAATTCTTTGGTCATTTAAAGAAACATGAGTTATGGCTCTTTAGTTACAAACGAGTATTTATTTTAGCCTTTCGCAATTGAAAACTTTTAGATATTAACATATCCTTAAATGTTAAGGTTAAGGGTACTATCTATGTACGAAAAATATTTAGACATTATCCTTTGTTACTAAAAATTATGGGAAATTCATTCCTTAATTTTTTAGTCCAAAATCTCAATGCAGTGACGAATATTTGTCGCAAAACCTCGTTCACTTTATTACCGTTGAAAGTTTTAATTTCGTGAAGAAAATTTTATTATAAACTTGTGTACGCAGTCACAAAGTCACCAAAAAGAAATCTTTCCAAAGACCACTATTTTCAATAATAAAGTTTTCATAAATATCGGTCAGAATATTACAACGCCGCTTCCCCCAAATCTTACATCGTGCCATCATAAGAGGAAAAAAGGAAGCAAATAGATTTTTTTGCAGGCCTTGGCCTTTGTCGACATCATTTAGGGCTTGAGAAGAATGAGAGTTCTTATACTAAAAAAAGTAAAGAATATTAAACACAAACGAAAAATAAAAAAATAACAAGTATAGAAAGAAAGAGTGCTTCGAATGTAATTTAAGTAAAACCCTTCTTGATATTAACTTGTAGATCAGAAGATATAAAAGCTTTATATTAATTTGGCAACAACAGAAGATACGATTGTCTACATATGACTTGATTGACATCAATTAAAATTTAAAAATCTGTTGAGATGATCAAATATAAAAAGCAGAAACAAAAACTGAAATACATAGTACGTAAATAACATTTGGCTTGTACTCGCCATGAATATTCAACAGATACAACTCATGCTTCAATTTCAATTGCTAGTTTGATAATAAAATAGAACCAAAGTTGGCCAAAATAGGTAACTTTGCCCCGGCCAAAATTAGGCCAGCCCACTTTTGGGCCAAAACAGGGCCGAAGCCAGGGCCAAAAATTGGGCCGATTTCGGGTTTTTTTCTCTAAAACTTCGGCCTGGTCCAAGCCCAGGTCCAAAGCCATAAACTATTGGGCCTACACTGTTCACCAACGGGCCGGGCCAGCCCGCGGGCCGTCCGGCCCTTTTGACATCTCTAAATTAGTGTTTAAAATTTTAAATAGTAATTATCTTTAAGAATGTCCAGTCCTACACCTTGCTAAGCCTTTTCATCTCACGATTCGTTGACAAAAATATCCTATTCTATATAACTTTTAGCGACAAAAAAATGGTGCAAGTGTGAAGACAGGTGCTCACTTATCTTTTCAAATTGTCCTACGCAAATGTGAAAAGACGTCATTCATTGGATCATAAAGGTCGGCGTCTACTTTTTCTCTTGCTTCCCTGTGGATACTCTCGTGGTCTCAACGAAATCTCACTAATTCAAGAGGTAATCTCTCATTTCATCGAATATGTTTTTGTTAATCTCTCATCCATTCCGATTTTGCTGCAATAATTCATTGACCTCAATACGATTCTTTTTATTGTAGACCGATACCGCGAATAGGTTGCGACGAGAGCATCGCGAGATTAGATGGGGGAAAATGTACTGCATTGTTTATTTGCCAATTTTAGAAGCACCGCCACACATGCCTCACTTGGCCAAGGCACGCAAGCAATCTTGTATTAATACTAGTCCACCTCTTCAACGGACAGTGAAGATACATTTCATTCTACGGTTCTCATTCCGTCTCTGAAATTCTCTCCCATAATATCTAGATATTTACCAGACTCTCTGCTATTCTAGAAACTTTCTAGAACTATCTCTTATATACAAGAAGAATAGAGAATATTTTGGAGACCTTGCCCATTCATCGCCTCGTAAGCGCCTAATGGGGGCGCTTACGTGGCATTACTTCTAAAATTGGCCTCCGAAATAAACAGTGTGGGACATTCTCTCCCACCTAATCTCGCGACCTCTTCGCGGTATCGGTCCACAATAAAAAGAATCCTATTGAGGTCAGTGAATTATTGCAGCGAACGTTTACAGACCATTGTAACAAGAATCTTAGTTATAGATTTACTTCTTCCATTCTTAATACCACATTAATGATGCATCTCCCACCCCGCGCACACACACTAATTTGCCTGGGCTTCATTCAGTGCTGCTGCCTTGGGAGGTGCTGCGATAATTCGCTGACCTCAATACGATTAATGAAAATTCCTACTGGGGTAATAGACGTCTCTGGATTAAAAGCATCAAGATAAACTTCCATCGATTCTCGTAACCTACATTTGTAATCGATCAAAATAGCATATTAAAGCAATATGAGGATTTTGTATGATACTGAAGCTGTAGCATGTACTAGAATTATGGGGAACAACTAAATTGTTTTCTTTCTATTTTCAATGGGATGAGAAGAGCCCCGCCTCGGGGTGTGGGGGGTGTTACACTCTTCGTTAATAAAGAGACAGAAAAATGACTCCCGAAAAATTAGGATCTCAAAAAGCAAACAACTCAGGTACTTCCATGGCATGGCCAGCAGCCCAAAAAAAGGCTCATCTACAACATTGCCATAGCAGACTCTAGGAAAGGCTTCGAAATAGAGCATGCAAACTGTTCACACGGACCACATACTGACGCCATTCTCGACCTCTGTATGGGAGTCAGAGCACGAGATGGTTTGGAGTTCTGGAATCGGGGTGTCACTAGTAAATTAGGTTTCAGGATGGGAGCGAGAGGGGGTGTGATCAGATTTGTGAGCATCGTCCTGGGGTGGGAGCCTCACCAAAGTTGGAGAATTCTGCAACTTAGGGCAGTACAGACTCTGCTCCACCTCACTCTAAAGGAGTAAATGATTATGACTCACGACATTTTTTTCACATCGCACAGTAGCATATCAAATAATGCCCCCTCCTCAGGTTATCAATGGTAAAAATACCAATGCATGCAGCAGTCTTCAAAAGATACCCTAGAAGATGCAGAACTCCTTCATATACACCACCTCCGAGGGAAAGAGGCAGCCGTGCTGCCACATAGTATAGCGTTGAGCCGTTGAAGGTTTCGACCTACTAGGATCACTAAAGAGCCTCGTTTGCCCGAGGATTACCTCTCCAGAAAATTAAAAGGTAATGCAGCCTCTCAAGTTCCTAATCCTGGGAAGATTGTCCCAGTCATGGATTCGATACTTAACTTACTTCCATAGCCCTCCATATATGTAAGAACACACACGCTAATATGTGCAGGTTTGTATTCAACTTAACCAAATTAGTAACTGCTTATAAATTGTCATCCCATCCTATGTTCCACGAGCCATCCCTAAAGTATTGGGCAATCATGTTGGACATACAACATGGAGATAACTTTTCCATATCTTCAACAGTCCTTGTGCAACGATTAACTTTTCTTATACCTCAGCCGTACAAGCTTTCTGTGGTCAACCCCACCACAATAACTACAAACAGTACTATTCACTTCGGTCTCAATATTTTGTAAACTTCGGTCTCAATATCAAGTCTCTTTCGTTAAATTATCTTTATTGGAATATATGCTTTTATCAAAGTAAAGAGATGTTTTCTTAAACTACAATAGAGTTACTACATGTTATCCGTCATATTAGATTAAAGAAAACAACTTGTAGAAAACATAGTTTTTAAAGCATTTTTTGAAAAATATAATATGCCAAGCTAAATTCAATATTTTGTCATTTTCTGTTGCAGATGCCAACGTAACTTAGCATCGGCCGTTCGCCTGCCTTTTGCACAGTTTTGTCTAGCTGCATGGAATTGCACCCGGTGCTGGCCACCCAAGGTAAAACAGTTCCCTTACTACTCTCATCGGTGTTAGCAACTTCGCCAGGACTGGTGCAGGAATGTACCAGGAGTGGAGTGCTAGTGTACAGCCTGACTAGTGCAGGGTGCCGTCTCCTTGTGGTGTTTTTGTTTCTTGCAGTTAGTTTTTTACTTTTTACCCTTGGATGGGGTTGTCATCATGTCCTCTGTACATTCGACCTTTTACTCCTTGTATATATCTTTGCCTTTCTAAAAAAAAAGTGTTTACTTCTCTTTTTAAATAATTCCTACGCAAAGGTAAAGAGACTGTCATCATTCCTTGCATCATAGAGGTCGGCGTCTACCTTTGCTTCCCCTGTGGATACTCTCGTGGTCTCAAAGATATCTCACAAATTCCAGAGGTGAGATTTGTTTTTGCTAATCTCTCATCCATTCCGTTTTTCGATTTAGTGCCTGGTTTCTTTTTCTAGCATTTCCTGTGTCTTTGATTTTGCTTTTTTCCCTAAAATTCTAGAGTCTAACAATTTCCATGAACTATGTTAGATATACCGGATAAAGAGTATATATAAGGATCGGATTTCTAAGGTTTAACTATTTCCATAAAGTATGTTAGATATACCGGATCAAGAATATAATATAAGGATCTTATTGTTGATTTTTTTTAGGTCGGTCTTAAAGAATCAAATTACGCGGAAGAAATCAAACTCGTGGTTGTCAAGATCTGAATACAGGAACAGTCCACAACAGAGAACCGTAAGTCAAATTGTTGTTGATTACAATTACATCATCATAAATTGATGATAATTAAACTATTTTCTGGTCTCTTGTAGCCTTCTGATCGTGAGCAAGCGACAACAGACCAACTCAGCATGAACAAAACGACAGTGCTGCGGGCACGGCTCGCAACGGCATCGCTCGAGTTGGACGCACGTCGGGCAGCAGCAGCGACAGTGGCAGCCACAACGGAGCAAGCAGCTGCACTCGCCCAGGCACCGGCACAAGCAGAAGCCTTGCCCCAAGCGCCGAATGAAGACCAGGACCAGGCAAATTAGTGTGCGCCCAGGGTGGGGGATGCATTAAGAATAGATGTAAGTAGATCTATAGCTAGAATAATGGTCTGTAAACCTGCAATAATTCATGTTGGGGTAACAAGCCCATTGCTCGTGCTAAGTCAGCTTTTCACTCGGGCTAGGCGATGCTGGAAGCAAAAGCACAAAGAAGAACATAAGGGAGTTTGGGAGAATGTATGTTTGTATTGCTTGTGTACAAGAATACTTGAGTGTTTTGGCCAAGTGAGGCCTCAGCTATTTATACTAGTCCACCTCCTCAACGGATGGTGGAGATACATTACATCCTACGGATCTTATTCCGCTTTTAGAATTCTCTAGATATGTACAAGGTTCTCTACCATTCTAGAATATTTTCTAGAACTATCTCTTATATACAAGAAGAGTATAGAATATTTTGGAGACCTTTCTGATTCATCGCCTCATAAGCGTTCAATAGGCGCCCGCGTGGCGTTACTTCTAAAGTTAGCCTCCATAATAAAATTTGTGGGACATATAGATCTAATTACATATATTCTATCGAAGCCGGTATCATTACCCCAACATGAATTATTGCTGGTTTACAGACCATTATTCTAGCTATAAATCTACTTACATCTATTCTTAATGCATCCCCCACCCTGGGCGCACACTAATTTTCCTGGTCCTGGTCTTCATTCGGCACTTGGGGCAGGGCTTCTGCTTGTGTCGGTGCCTGGGCGAGTGCAGCTGCTTGCTCCGCTGCGGCTGCCACTGCCGCTGCGGCTGCCACTGCCGCTGCGGCTGTCCGACGCGCGTCCAACTCGAGCGATGCCGTTGCGAGTCGTGCCCGCAGCGCTGCCGTTCTGTTCATTCTGAGTTGGTCTGCTGCCGCTTGTTCACGATCAGAAGGCTACAAGAGACCAGAAAATAGTTTAATTATCATCAATTTATGATGATGTAATTGTAATCAACAACAGTTTGACTTACGGTTCTCTGTTGTGGACTGTTCCTGTATTCAGATCTTGATAACCACGAATTTGATTTCTTCGGCGTAATTTGATTATTTAAGACCGACCTAAAAAAAATCAACAATAAGATCTTTATATTATATTCTTGATCCGGTATATCTAACATACTTTATGGAAATAGTTAAACCTTAGAAATCCGATCCTTATATATACTCTTTATCCGGTATATCTAACAGAGTTCATGGAAATTGTTAAACCCTAGAATTTTAGGGAAAAAAGCAAAATCAAAGACACGGGAAATGCTAGAAAAAGAAACCAGGCACTGAATCGAAAAACGGAATGGATGAGAGATTAGCAAAAACAAATCTCACGTCTGGAATTTGTGAGATAACAAGCTGCATGAAGATGTTCTTATGCCTTCTTCAAAGATTTCCTCAACAAAAGCTGCATGAAGATGTTTAAGAAACAGCGAATGTGTAAGATTAGCTTCAGCGTTTAACAGAGAAATTATTAGAAGCAGCCAACAGCAGAGAGAGAGAGAGATCAGATCGCACACCCACTTTAAAAACCCTGGTCCGTCGTCAATTTCATGCAGGCGTTCGGTACTAAATACAGAAGAATGCAAGACCCAAGATAAAAGTGCAGCGATAGGAGCGACCCTTCGCTTCTTAAAGCTGGTACGCATAATCCAAGAAGAATGAACCAATTGCCACATCATCTGCACAAAACGGAAGACGAAAATTTCAAGCAAATAGATGATTAAATGTTTTGATCTAACATCTAGTTTCTTCGGAGATTTAGTAGGCAAATACAGACTAGAAAACATTCGGACCCGTTTTGTAGCATGTCGTGCAAGGTAATGAATTGGGTGCCATTACGATTGTTATTTTTCATGGCCTTGACTGGGTTCTCATACTTCAGTATTTTCATGTTATCTTTTTACTCTCTGATTGCTCATTTCTGTTGCAGATGCCAACGCAACTTAGCATCGGCCGTTCGTCTGCCTTTTGCACAGTTTTGTCTAGCTGCATGGAATTGCACCCGGTGCTGGCCACCCAAGGTAAAGCAGTTCCCTTACTACTCTCATCGGCGTTAGCAACTTTTGTCGGTGCAGGAATGTACCAGGAGTGGAGTGCTAGTTTACAGCCTGACTAGTGCAGGGTGCCGTCTCCTTATGGTGTTTTTGTTTCTTGCAGTTAGTTTTTTACTGTTTACCCTTGGATGGGGTTGTCATCCTGTCCTCTGTACATTCGACCTTTTACTCGTGGTATATATCTTTGTCTTTCTCAAAAAACAAAAGTGTTAACTTCTCTTTTTAAATAATTCCTACGCAAAGGTGAAGAGATTGTCGTCATTCATTGCATCATAGAGGTCGGCGTCTACCTTTGCTTCCCCTGTGGATACTCTCGTGTTCTCAAAGATATCTCACAAATTCCAGAGGTAAGATTTGTTTTTGCTTATCTCTCATCTATTCCGTTTTTCGATTCAGTGCCTGGTTTCTTTTTCTAGCATTTCCTGTGTCTTTGATTTTGCTTTTTTTTCCTAAAATTCTAGGGTTTAACAATTTCCATGAACTATGTTAGATATATCGGATAAAGAGTATATATAAGGATCGGATTTCTAAGGTTTAACTATTTCCATAAAGTATGTTAGATATACCGGATCAAGAATATAATATAAGGATCTTATTGTTGATTTTTTTAGGTCGGTCTTAAAGAATCAAATTACGCCGAAGAAATCAAACTCGTGGTTGTCAAGATCTGAATACAGGAACAGTCCACAACAGAGAAGCGTAAGTCAAACTGTTGTTGATTACAATTACATCATCATAAATTGATGATAATTAAACTATTTTATGGTCTCTTGTAGCCTTCTGATCGTGAACAAGCGGCAGCAGACCAACTCAGCATGAATAGAACGGCAGCGCTGCGGGCACGGCTCGCAACGGCATCGCTCGAGTTGGACGAGCGTCGGGCAGTAGCAGTGGCAATGGCAGCCGCAGCGGAGCAAGCAGCTGCACTCGCCCAGGCACCGGCACAAGCAGAAGCCCTGCCCCAAGCGCCGAATGAAGACCAGGACCAGGCAAATTAGTGTGCGCCCAGGGTGGGGGATGCATTAAGAATAGATGTAAGTAGATCTATAGCTAGAATAATGGTCTGTAAACCTGCAATAATTCATGTTGGGGTAATGATACTGGCTTCGATAGAATAGATGTAATTAGATCTATATGTCCCGCAAATTTTATTATGGAGGCTAACTTTATAAGTAACGCCACGCGGGCGCCTATTGGACGCTTACGAGGCGATGAATCAGAAAGGTCTCCAAAATATTCTATACTCTTCTTGTATATAAGAGATAGTTCTAGAAAATATTCTAGAATGGTAGAGAACCTTGTACATATCTAGAGAATTCTAAAAGCGGAATAAGATCCGTAGGATGTAATGTATCTCCACCATCCGTTGAGGAGGTGAACTAGTATAAATAGCCGAGGCCTCACTTGGCCAAAGCACTCAAGTATTCTTGTACACATACAAGCATACATTCTCCCAAACTCCCTTATGTTCTTCTTTGTGCTTTTGCTTCCAGTATCGCCCAGCCCGAGTGAAAAGCTGACTTAGCACGAGCAAGGGGCTTGTTCGCTAAGTGCCGCACGGTTCGACTAAGGGGAAAAGTTCGTCCCGTGACATATAGCTAGAATAATGGTCTGTAAACCTGCAATAATTCGTGTTGGGAAGATGTTTAAGAAACAAGCTGCAGGAAGATGTTCTTATGCCTTCTTCAAAGATTTTCTCAACAAGCTGCATGGGGATGTTTAAGAAACAGCGAATGTGTAAGATTAGCTTCAGCGTTTAACAGAGAAATTATTAAAAGCAGCCAACAGCAGAGAGAGATAAGATCGCACATCCACTTTAAAAGCCCTGGTCCATCGTCAATTTCATGTTGGTCCTCGGTACTAAATACAGAAGAATGCAAGACCCAAGATAAAAGTGCAGCGATAGGAGCGACCCTTCGCTTCTTAAAGCTGGTATGCATAATCCAAGAAGAACGAACCAATTGCCACATCATCTGCACAAAACGGAAGACGGAAATTTCAAGCAAATAGATGATTAAATGTTTTGATCTAACATCTAGTTTCTTCGGAGATTTAGTAGGCAAATGCAGACTAGAAAACATTTGGACCCATTTTGTAGCATATCATGCAAGGTAATGTCGTTGCGTGGACATTGCATCAAGAAAGCTTAGAAGAAAAGAAAATAATTGACTGTGCAAGATAACATAACGTCACAAGCTTCCACAGCTCAAAGAAAATTTGGTCAGAGGATTACGGAAAAGGGATGTCTTGGTCACGTTTCGTAATGCGCCTACTTAACGAACAAAAGCAATTCGTAACACACTCTCAACCTACAAAGTACGCATTGTCAGCGTGTAAAAACTCAAACCTCGTATGGGCCAGTGTAATAAACTCAAGTTTCCAATGCCCATGACCTTTTCATCTCTGTATAAAAACTCTCTTCTCTCTGTTACAACTAAATTGTGTTTCCGCCACCACCATTGCCAGCTTCTCCAGCACGTGGTGGGTTCTGCTTAACTCTTTGTGTGGGTTTGAGGGTGGTGTGTTAGATTTACGTTTTCCTTGGGTTTTTTGGCGCCTTCAGGATCTTGGTTGGCTGCGGGGGTAGGATTTGGGTTCGAGATCCATTCTGGCCTCCCTCTTGCTGTGATTTGGACAAGATTCCGGGGTTGATGGTTGATAGTGGTGGTTGTGGGTCGATCATTCTTAAATGCTCGTCTTCTATGTTTGTCAATAACTGTTTTAGGTTCGGGTGCCATCACCTCCTCTTTTAGTTGGGGACCGTATTCTGTGTAGTGGTGGTGGTTCACAGACGTTGGGATTCTGTGGTGGAAGGTGGTTTGCTAGGGTTACCTCCACTCCCCTCTTCCCTCTATCGGATTTTCCTATATTGGTGTGTTTGGTGAGATTTGTACCTCGGGTGCAGCTGGTGTGGTGGTGCGTTGGTTTTGCTTTGTGGTTTTATTGGGGTGGTGTTAGTGGGAGAGACAGGTTCAGTAATGGAGATTGGCGGCGAGGGTGCATCAGCTTTGGGTTTGTTTAGATTGACCCACCGATAGGAGATGTCTCCAGTAGTTGTTGGTGTCCGCAGTGGTCGACAATAGTGTGGTGGACCAGCGATGCCTTACTGCTCGACAATCATAGTCACAGGTACAGGCGGGCGCGCTGTTGCGAGGGGCAATGGTTGTCTCTGGGCATGTGGCCTTAACGTTAATAGGTAGACTCTTTGAGGTATCAACCCAACAGTTTCAGCTATTGCGGCCAAACCCGCTAAAATTCAAGATGTGAGAGAGGTGCACAAACACTGAAAGATCATTGGTAAAAAAGGGCTCTAGTTAGCAGATATCAAAGATTCAATTTGAACAAGAAAAATTCAATTTGAACATGGTATGAAGCAATAGAAGGAAAAGAAAAATAAAACATACCTCAAGACTTTAGCTTTATGTTAAACTCTTTCATTTGTCTTCAATCAGCCGCCGCCTCCAACCTCCACAACGCCGTCGCTTTTTTCTTCCCTTTTTTCTTCAATCACCCACAAACACTGAAAGATAAACGGTGGGCTCTAGTTAGGAGATATCAAAAAATTCAATTTGAACATGGTAAATTCAATTTGAACATGGTATGAAGCAATAGAAGGGAAAAAAAACATAGCTCAAGACTTTAGCTTTATCTTACTCTTTCTTCTTCCCTTTCAGCCGCCGCCTCCCCACCAGCCACCGCAGCTCCTCCTTCTCTGTTCTCTCCCTCTCGGCGACTCCGCCGAGCTTCCCCACCGGCCACCAGCCATCGTGACTGAATCTCCTGTCATTGGAAGCAGCATTGGAAGAAGCTATCGCGACTGACCTGCTGGAAGCAAGCTTAGCATTACCTTGTCTTTTCTTGATGGGTAGCAGTTAAGATTTGATTCCAAATACTGATTTTTTGTGTGTTTGGAGGATCAGGGATTATGAAGCACAATTATTCCAAATACTAACCTGTTGTAATGTGCATACCAGTACTGATTTCTTTTTATTTATTTGTGGACTGTGGCAAAGCATTTGTATGCTGGTGCAAATTTGTGTGTTTGGAGGATTAGGGATAATGAAGCACAATTATTTTGATTTTTCATCTGCCCTGTAGAAATGCGTTCCCAGTTGTTTTTGTAATTAGTACTTTCTTTAATTTCCTTTCCTTTCCACAAGAAGTTGTTTCGCTTCTGTAGAAACATTAATCCCTTTTTATTTCTGACAATAGAAATTGAATTGTTTAATCTTTTGTGTTAGCAAATCCATGGTCAAAAAGCAATTCTGCCAAGTGCCAAAGCAGGCAGGGCGGGGCGGGTTTGGACGGGTTTCGAGGGCGAGGCGGGGCGGGGATGGGATGGATTTTCTAAAGTATTTTAGGGTCGGATATGGTATTGAGATTATATAATCCGGTGAGGGGCGGGTGCGGATCTTATAAGATCCGCATCTGACCCGCCCTATTGCCATCCCTATTTGCATTCGGTATGTGTTTCACTTGCTACTACCTCTTATTTGTTTTGTCTTAACTTTTAAATGACGTAAAGAGGCATTAATTTTTTATAGAGTTGTCTTCAATTGCATCAAGTTAGGGTTTCATGCCTTATTTGGCATACATAGCAAACCAACAGCCTACCCCTTTTCAGCCGAAAGATGTAAATGGTTTTTTCTGTTACTCTAATCAAGTTTGGTTCCGTGGTCTTGACGACAAAAGTGAACCGGATGATCAGACCATCACAGTTTCAATTAATGGCAGATTTTGTTAGCGCTGATTTTGAAACCTTAAAGAACAAAGGGTCAATCTAAATTCAAATGCGAATAAACATCCATCGACACTGAATTTTGTGTCGATGTTTACTTTATGGTTGTGGGGATCCCGTCTCTGATCGAACACCTGTAAGATCGTTAATTACATCGTCGAACGAACTATCGACGAAAACCTCTGATTCTAGATAAACTAAATAAGAAACCAACATGAATTGTAAAAGTGACAAACAAAACTTTATTGAAGACGGGAATTAACCCCTGATTTACAAAGTTTTCAACCAACCGGTGGTTGGAACCCTATACATGTAAGCCATAGCGCTTGAAAGTTTCTGTAAAGCTTCTCTTTTCTCTCTTTTCTCTCTTTTCTCTATCTCTCTGACTCTCTTTTTCCAAAAGCTCCCCCCTTTACGTAGGATTTGGCAAAGTAAACAAAGAATTATTTATCGCATCGAGCTACTGGTTCCCGGGGGGGGGGGGGGGGGGGGTGGAGAAACAACTTTTGAGGACAGTTTCATCTCAATTGTATAGCTTGGTAAGATTATTCCTACTTACTATGTAACGTTATTATTTAGATTGTGTTATAATGTTATCTTTGTCAAAGAATGTATAATTTCATCCCAATTTATTTTTAGAAGGATTTTTTTTTTTTTTTTTTTTGGTAATAAGAGAATTGCATAGATAATTTAAAAGAAGTCCACGGCCGGAGGCCATACAAGATCGAAATACAAATAAAGCCAACATCTGGCTAAACAGTAATAGAAACCTATCGGGGCACCCTACCAACGTACAAACTATCATCATAAAATAAGAAAGGCCTACAAAAAAAAAGTTTCCCTCGTCGAAGGATTTTTGAGGAACTTCTGTGTTCTTGTCATGTTATGTTATTTAGGATCATTTTTGTTATGTTTTACGTATCTATACTTTACGCTATGTTATTTGAAGGTATGCCTGCTACTATGTTTTAACCCGTATATCTGGCTTACAAAAATGCCAATGCGTGTCCCCAGAAGGATGCGTTTTCACAACACAACTATAACCAGAAAGCACGATTCCATATAGAAGGATCAAAGCAGAAAGGGAAGTCGTTTTAGGCCAAAGGTAAATATTTCCAGCTCGTCTCTTTCCCCCAATGGATGACAAGGTTCCGACGAAGTTACAGTTGCCTCGCATTCCTTTGGCAAGGGATTCTTTAGAATATTATCAACAAAAAAAGTCTTAGTTAGAAGGAACTGCGGTATGATTATGTTAGTTGTTGATTTGTGGAGTCTCAAACGATTTTTTGGGAATGATGTGCTCATGGAATCTTTCATTTAGAACTGCAACCATCATGTGGCACATATATATATATATATCTGGTAATAGAATTTCAGTTGATAGCTGTTCAATCCATATCAAAAGGTCTGGATTCTAGTCAATATGGGGTGGGGTGATGATTTCTCAATCGCGACTGGAAACAGATCTAGTCATGGTGTCGATAGTACTGGGGAGATCCTCGTCTTTGCGTGTCTAGAGCTTCCAGTGCAGTATCGTGGCAACATCTTTTACCTAGCAAAGCAAAGAAAAAGAAAAATTGCAACAATGAAAAGCGAAGTTCACTAATATTTCGGAATCAACCTAGTCGATTTTTGCTCTTAGAGAAGGAACTTTATTGCGTGACACAATACAAGAGCCGCAGGATTATTTGAACCGTATACAAAGTACAAATTTGAGTTAGGAAACGAAAGACGGGGTGACGGATATGGTTGATGTTCATACGGAGAGAGGTGGAGAAAGGCTGAACTCAAGCCCCCAAAGCTCGAAAGATCCTTTCACAAAGTCATAGTAGCCGCCCTTCAATGCAAGAGTTTTCTTCACCAAGCCTTCCCTCACAAATGGGTATGTTAGCAGGTTCCCAAGTGATACATTCACTGCCTCCTACATTACATTTTGCACATGGTTAGGTAGCATATAATTACTTGCAAAACATCTGCATAGATTGTCAAAGGTCAGTTTGAATTTCTCCCATTTTCTGGTCTATTTTCTATCAGAATTGAACAGGTTATAAGGATACAAAAAACAAGCAAACAGCAATGGCGTGACTCTGAGCCGACGAAGCTGAAAATGGAACTATGAAACTGAAAGGGTATCTAGATGGAGCCTTTCTTTGGTTTTTGAGTTCCTTTGGAACTTATAAGTCATAGCTAGATGCAATTATCAAGGGACGTTCATAAGGGGAAGCATAGAATGACTGAAAGAATATAAAGTCGTGGCCAAGATGCTGAGTAAGCTGGAACTTACTTTCTCACAATATACACATTGTTCTGCCAAAGGTGCACTTCCATACTCTGCTTTCACCTTGGTCTTGGCAGGTAAACAGATTTTGACCCAGTCTTCAATGAAATCACTGCTTGTTTCAGTCAGACAATTGAAGAGTTATGAGTAAATTGGCTTTGGCCAGTTCTAGCCAGTGCAATGCCTTTTTCAGTATTTTGAACGAAGGAAGAACTCCACATGAAACACCACTAGATAAGGGGAATTTTCAGTGACATTTTCTATGGCCATTAGTGACAAAATGTATGACTCGTACCAATCCTTTCTCGTTGAGTTTCAGGTAAACTACACAGAAGCAAAGGGAATGCATAAGGGCAGCATCTTACGTAGAGGTAGGTCCAGAATCTGGGAAAGTCATGAGCCCCTTGATCCCACCACAACAGCTATGTCCAATAACTATAATGTTCTCTACCTGTGGAAGGTTGCAAGTCTCATAATATCAATTCTAGAAGTTAAAGGAATGCTTTCTGAAAACTAACATTCACCCGAGCCTTTCAATTTCTCCATAAATCAAGTACACAATTTGCAATTAATTTACCTTGAGATGCAGGACAGCATATTCAACAGCAGCTCCTACACCAGCGTATTTAGTCTGTTGCAGCGAAGATGACAAGTGTCATGTATATCACTTAGATCAACAAGTAGCTCGTTGGAAAGTTCAAAGTCGCATGTATAAGAATACGCAAACGCGGATCGAAAATTGACTTTATGACAGGACTATCTTTCTGTTGCTATTAGCAAATAATATAGGGAAAATTTAGGATGACCTGATCGTAGGAAGGGACCATATTGGCAACGTTGCGGACCACAAATGCTTCTCCCGGCTGGAAATCTAGCACATGAGATGGGCAGACGCGAGAATCCGAGCAGGCAAACACCATAAACTGCATCATGTATTTTGCTCCAAACATATATTAGCCACGATTCTGCGGACAGAATGTCATTATTCATGCACAAATCAACAACAGGATGTCTTCATTACCTTTGGGCTCTGACCTTGTGAAAGCTCACCGAACAAGGCCGGATTGGTTCTGGATTTACATATCATCAACAAATAAAACATTGATGAGAAACACGTCCTATAATAGCGAAGTAGCAGGCGTGCTTATACACTTGGAGGGGTGTTAGAACTAATTTTTTTTGGCAATTCACAAAATTCATCCTTTCTTTATTCCCTCTGAGAAATGCAGCATGCTCTAATGACAAAAGAGGGAATAAGTTGCTCACTCATATTTCTCCTTTTTGAATTTAATGAAGCCAGTTTTCATCCGATCAACTGGGTTGAATGGTTTCGTCCCAGTTGTTTGCAGTTCAGCCGTAATTTGATCAACTTTTGCAGCAGCAACAGGTCCTAGATCTTCCTTTTCACTGTGCAAAAACAATTATCCACTGTAAGTATTCTGTTATAGCTAAATTTCCTTCTTTTTCTAACCAAGAAAAAAAAGTTTCCCTTTTTCTCGGACACAAATATGGAAAATTGAACTCATCCATCAGTTTTTAAGGAACTCTTTGGCTTACGAATGAACTTATGATTTTCTTTTGAATAACTGCAGTTTGACTCTCACGTACATTTAGCAATAGCTCATTCAAAGTGAGATGAATTGTATCAATTCACATTCATTTTAAAAATAGATCCTGCAGGTTTAGTCACTCGGATGATACCTGAGGAGTTTCTTGAGTCCTGCAATGGCCTCTTCGTATGCTTGGTTCGCCATATCTTCTCTCTGTTCGTAGAAACAATCATACAAATTATTCTAATACATCGTGGACATACATTACTTGACTCGACAGCATTATGGATTTACTCTAAGCGGTTTACCGCGAGAAGTTCAACAGGCCCAAGGAGAGTTACAAGTACGTTTCTTAGCTACTCCGCAAAGAGGCTAATTTTTTTGTGGGCAAGGCTCAGCCTACAGATGTCTTTGCAAATAAAAAATGTAAGAGAAGATAAAGGATCTTTACTATATACGTTTTGCTAAAGCTATTTAACTAGTAACCGAAGTATGAAGAAAGAAATAAAGTACTCAATTTCAAAGGCAAAGACTAAAAAGAGCAAATATTTGGCTGTTAATTTTTATCTCACATTAGCTAGATATAAGCTAAGTCGTGTATCTGCTTCTTATATCTCGTGAATCTATCTTTCCTATGATCATACTTTTGGGTGGGACACTAGACTTTAACACGGTATCATCAGAGTCAGGCTCACCCCACATTTTCACGTGAAGGCGAGTAGTAAGTTATATGACATATCACTACAAATAAGTCGTGGATCTGCTTCTTATGCCTGATGGGCTTAGCCTTCTCATGAACATGTTTTTGGGTTGGAAGACTTTCCCATTGACATAAGAGAAACGCAAAGAAGATACCAAAAACAAATGACCAGATGTTTGTGGCCAAAAGAAAGCGATTGTGAAAAAACCTCTTCAACTTTGGATCCTACATTAGTTGTTGAACTGACCATCGCAGGCTGGAAAAAGCTAAACCCGTTTTATTTCTCTTCACTAAAAAGTAAGAGTGCTAATGTGAAAGTAGAAAAAGAGAGCAACATTTGCCTCTCCCAGTGTACGATCCGGTTGTGTGTGTATTTGTATGTGATTTGGCGACATTATGCGGCACACAAGACGCAACATACTCCATCTAATGCGGCATTATGCATATATAAGTTGGCTGTGTGCGCATGATTTGCTTAAACAGGCAAAGCCAAAAGAATGGCAGCTTAATACTAAATGCTAGCAAATGTGAAGGATATGTACCAAAGTGGGAGTGATGATGGGAGCAGGGGCAGCGAAAACTGGCTCGTTTCTGATTAGATTAAGGGGAGGAGAAGCTGAGGATGAAGAAGAAGAGTTGAGGCTGGCAAAAACCGAGGGCCGCAAGTTTGACGAAAATGTAGCTGAAAATCTGTTGATCTTGTGCGAAGAAGACTGGATGGCAGGAGATAGAGAGGTGATTAAACAGCGGTTAATGGAAGCCGTCGACATTGTCGCATGGCGCTATAGAATTGGGTGGCTTTATAACCGTGTTTTACCAGGTCCGCCATGCATGCAAACCAGGGGATAATGAAAGTGAGAGCTGAGGAAGCGAGGACTTCTACAATTGTAGATGAGGCTTGGACGATGGAGATTGCATTACCGGTTCTCCTCTTTCCAATCCGGTCCCAATTTTCTCTCAGAACCTACAAAGAGCCACCGGGAAAAACCAAATCGAAGGAGCCAGAATTATTTGGAAAAAAATATATATAAAAAAAAAAAAATTTGTTCCGTGTAGAGTTATCACATCAAGAAACCTTAGGAAAAAAAAATTAAGTTTGGCATCTATACAGAGATGATAAACTATTCCATTAAACGTTTTAAGTGGAGTTGGACTAATCATACGTATATGTGGGTTATATGGGCCTTCATAGACACTTGGCGCTCTGAAATCCACGCAGTTCTTAAAATCGCGTAAATTAAGTTCCCGTTACATACGATGCACTTTGATTTTGGGGAGAAGTTTTTAATTTCAGTAGCTGCACAGTTTATGGAAAATAATGGACATTACATGTACCCAAAATCAACTTTTCCCCTGCCTTGATATTTGAAACTTTTAATTAATGTACATGGCTCCGTCACGGTGTGCATGCATGTCGCTTTAAGATACGCAATGACGGCTTGCCACGTCGCTCCCTCAGCAGCTTCAGCCCCTACGGTTTTTGTCTTGTACCAAACATTCATGGCCGATCGATGATGATTTGATGAACTCCGAGCTCAGGATGGACATGTGGAGCGTGTGAGCAGATCAAACGGGTGGTGATGTTGAAACTGATTCAAAGTTACAGTGTGAGGTCCAGAAGTGGATAAAAGTGGATGGAACACCCAGTGGTGCACAAGGGATGAGAGATGGATGATGAGATAAGGTCTTATCTTTGAAGCTTGGTTCTGCTAAAGTTCTGAACCATCTCTGATATCAACACCTTTACTGATAAAAAATTCAAAACAAGCTCGCCCTTGATTACATTTCTAGAGTTTGCTCCTCGGAGAAGGCTATATATGCAGCACTATTTAATAACTGGACATAGTCTTGTAAACCTCGAATGCAAGACTAACCGGATGATAGATGAGGTTTGGAAGAGATTACTAGAAACTATGTCATACTTGACCACAATAAACGTTCCAGCTAATTGTTGTGCGAACAGTTTTGGGTCGAGCCGATCGAAGACCTGAGAATGTAGAAATGGAGTATTGACAGAGTATAAAGTGAACATGCTAAGCATAAAGGTAGCCTTAATACTCTGATCAAACAAACCCATGTCTTGCAACATAAAGGCAAGTGTGACATTTCTACAACTTCAGCCACTACAGGATGTTTCTTCATCCTCTCATTGGTCTGAAACCTGGAATTGAAGCACACAAACAACTGGAAGAAGAGGGGGGGCGGGGGGAGAGAGAGAAATTTCCCTTTTAGGAAGTGGGGGAAGGCTGGTTATGTTGCTGCCATGTTATAGATACAGGAGAAAACAATCTTGGTGTCATCATGTTGACATCCTTTGCAATTCATTTTGGCTGTTTCTGCATGTTCCAGAGAACTCAAAATTGCTAAGTTTAGAATAGCTGAACTCAACCTCTTAACCCATCCTTTGCATTTTTTTGTGAAATGAACTCAACCTTTTAAGCCATTTGATACAGTTAATAATACATAAGCAGAATCCTATTTTTCTATGACTTTTTCGTCAATGAACATGTAAAGTAAAGTTTAGTTTCTATTTTTCATTGTGTTTACCTTACTCGATGATCCCTATTTACCCAAAAAAATGCTGATGGTCAATGCAAAAGCCTATTGACATAAAGACTTTAAAAGCAGCGTAAAAATACAAGAAACTCGCTTCAAGAGCAATGTAAAACTCACGCACGCGCACTAGATACATAAGGGCTGTACGAAAGTCATATATATGATATTAAGTTGAATGTATGGATAGGTGCAACTGGTAAGTCGCCTTTTTTTTTATTTTTACTTGCGCTGCAATGTGCGTGCCAATGGAATTTGAACTTCGCTCTTGGCAGCCTTTACTGCATCCGGAGGGAGCTTAAATTGTTTGATATATGAAGCACACTAGGAATTCGAAGGAATGTCTCTTTTTTATGCACCAAAACCCACACAAACCAGTCATGAAACAGCCGAAGTTGATGCAGACTTGGTCCATTCTCAAGTACGCATGCCTTAAACCAGAGGTAGTACGAACATTTGGCCATGGCGATTTGGTCAACAACCTTTAAAAGGAGAAGAGGCGGAATAGCATATATCAATCTATACAGGATGGTGAGAACTCAACCACACGGGGTGTCTGAAACGAGGAAGTTATGAAATGCTAGCTTTCACAAACATCGACCAACTTCGTGGATACTCAAGCCAATCTGCAATATATCCGTTTTCTTCATGTTGGAGGCTATCTGATCTCCTTTACACTTACCTGGCAAAAGTTAGTATCTCAGCAAGAAAAACCTGCAAGTTCAGGAAACTGTCAAAGGCGAACTAGCATTTCCAACTATTAAATGGGCAACCTAAACACTAACAGTTATGCGTTGGCTAAATGTGCAACCCAGCACCCTAGTCTTTCAAGACTAGTTGTTTTTTTAATCAGACTGTTTCGATGTGGCTACTTCCCGTGAGTAATATTGGCAAAAGTTAGCCAACAAGGATTGATTCAGCGGTCCCAGAATCCCAATCAGGATTTCCCACCTGGGTTCGAATCCTGCCCGCCGCACTTGTTGGTGGCAAACTTACGTCCTCGCCCTGCTTGTGCTCCACACACGGGTCCTTGTGCGCTTCGGCCCCGACATAGGTGCAGGAATCGGGGGCTCAGATGTATGTGGCGGTCTTGTAGGTTCCCGAAGCGCAATACTCCCTGCCGGTTGGATTAGAGCCTTACGGTCCAGCCTTTATTGTCAAAAAAAAAAAATTTGGCAAAAGTTAAGACAAGCATCACCCAACATAGTATTACCATTAGTTCCATTCAAAAGAAGCGAACTCAAAAACAAGCACAGGTGTATTCATTTGAAAGCTTAGTCTATATTCCAGATCGAGAAAGAGGTCAAAATTTAGGTGGATTCCCACATGTATATCTTGCTGTATAAATATAATATACAGCTACAACAACAAGAATGAGTGGGACAAGTCTATATGGCCACCAAAGCTACTGCCAGAAGCAGTATCAGCATGATCAACCTTCTGATATCAAAATTCAATTGTAATTGGACTATGTACAAGACCCTACATCATAGAGCCAAAAATGCGCGACTCGTGATGGGCAAAGTTTGCTACTTGTTCGAAACTTCAGATGCTGATCTTGATGAGGTATTATGATTCATCGGCCTTTGGTTCAAGGGTCACAGGGATTTTCTCTAAATGATCACCACGCAGCACCTCCACATTTACCTGAGCATCAAAACAAAAATTTATAACCTGTGCTGGAACTGTAATTTACAAGAACCGCAACTCGTCTCTCTTTTGACAGTTCAGGAGCATCTTTTTATCTATGTCCAGAATGGTATCTCATATATCATACAGAGGACAACAAGGTTGCAGCAGGAAAACAGAAAATAAAACAAGGAGAAACATAGAGAGCCGGATTAAAGTGGCCCGTCAAAAGTTGGAAGGAAAATAAGTTTACAAAACTGGAGAAAAAATTGAAAACAAAAACTCTGTCAAACACTACCTAAACTTCCATACCTCAAAGTAGCTGTCAGTTTAAGGCTAGTGCCATGACACCAGACGTAAAATAATTTTATCTCTGAGATCTAAGTGAGAAAATGGCCCAAACTGAAGATTTTCATGGGTACCATGAGCATTTACCGTGTGTTTGAAACTACGGAATTGATGGAATCTCATTTAAACTACTCGAATTTTGTTGTTTTGGAACATTATAAAAAAGATTTGAAATTGGATTTCATTGGATTTGGCTGGATTTGTTTCTATAGTATGAAATTGGATGAAAAATGGTCGGATTTCATGGGAATCGAATTCATTTGAACTAAAAACAATTATTTACATATCTTACCTTTTCCCGAATCTCTACCACCAATGAACCTACCAACATGGTCTTCATTGTTGTTGCCGCTACATCACCTTTACTACCACCACCGCCACCACTACTTTTTACGTTACCGTCACTACCACCACCAATGGACCGCTATAACCACCCCAACCGGACGGTACACCCACTATGACCGCCACACTTTTGTCATTGCCGCATAAACCGACACCACCACTATCACTACCACCACTGTCAATTGTGTTAGATCACCACCACGACCACCATTTTCGTGAGTATATCGCCATCATCGTTTCCACCGCCACACCGCTACAACCACCACCACCATACTAGGAAGCACCGACACCTCTCCTAGGTAGAGGTATGGTGTCCTAAACGGACGGACACCCCGACACCCTCCCGACACCGGCCAACATGTGTTGGACACCCCTAATCGGTGTCCGATTTTTTATTTATTTATTTTTAATTTCCGACACCGTGTCGGACACTTTATCGAGGAGTATCGAACACTGCATGGAGAAGTGTCGGACCGTTTGGGGCCAATATGAGATTTTTTGAACTAATTTCGGGGGTCAATCTGTAATAAATAGAATCTCTGGGGCTCTTTTACAAAAAAGACTATTAAATATGCTTTAATCTGTTGAGCCATTACCGTCTCTCTCTCTCTCTCTCTCTCTCTCTCTCTCTCTCTCTCTCTCTCTCCTCACGGCTGGCACAACGAAGCTATCAAGGTTGTCGTCGTTGCCGGAAGTCTCGCCGACGTCGCCGACAGATCTCACCGGCTACTGCCGCTGTTGCCAGAGACAGTGGATGAGCGTGTCCGCAGCTGTAGCAATGATGTTCGACAGTGTGTGGTTTCCAAGAAGAAGAATGAAGAAGACGGTACCTGGATTGACTTGTCTTGGAAGAATGACAAACTTTGTTGTCATGGAAGAAGAAGAAGAAGACAGCTCTCTCCTCGAGATGTTGTCGATGGGGTTATATTGTTATGTGAGTCAGAGTTTCCAAATTTCTATTCCTTTCTTTGGTCCCACCTGTTAACTTATTATCTAAACTAGCGCCATAAGTTTTTAGAAATACCCAAACTCATACAAACATGATCATATTCAACTATACAAGTTCAATAATTTCAAAACAGCCCACCAATTTAACAAACTTTCCATTAATTTGGTTAGATGGATTAATACTTTTGTTACAAATACTAGTAACATAAAACACACACACACAAAAAACTTTCCTTGTTTTCATGTTTCATATTCGTATGACTTGGTAAGACTTCAGAAGTTTCTTATGTTATGTACCATGTACTATGTTGGATTTAACGTTTAAGTATGACTTGTATTTGAATTCCTTGTTCTGGTAGTTTTTCATTATTGTTTGCTATTTCAGATTGTGGAATGTATTTGATATATATATATATATATATATATATATATATATATATATCATAAAAATATATTAAAAAATAGTTGTGTCATGCGGTGTCCAAAATCTGATTTTTTTAAAATTACGGTGTCTGGTGTCTCCGTCGGTGTCCAACGCGGTGTCCGTGCTACCTAGCCATCATATCACTACTACCACCACCGTCATTATCACTGCCATGACCACTGATGCAACTGTATTAACCATGTTATGATCAATATGTCTGTCATCACCACCACCATTGTCTCTGTTACTGCCACCATGAATATTGTCACTTACATATCATTATTGACACTTGGATACCACCACCACGACTACCTTTATTACAATCACTAGACTGTCTCATTGCCACCGTCGTTGATGCCACACCATCACCACCGCCGATGTCACAACACCGCCACCACCATTGTCTCTGTAGCCGTCACCGTCACTTACATCACCTTACGCCCTAGTACCACTAACACCACTATTACTGGTACCATCACTAGACCACCGACCACCTCCACCACTGCCGTTGTCGGCTACCGCAGATACTGTTGGACAAACCACCATTGACGCCACACTACTACTATCGTCGTTGATGCACCTTCGTCACTACTGTCACCATCTTTACCACTACTTACACTTTAATACCACCACTACCATCTTACCATCACTTGACCAACCCACCACTTCTACTGTCAATGTCGCTACCGCTCCACTTACACCGTGGCTATTTACACATCACCGCCACCATGCGGTGCCACCAACACATATGAAACCACTTACGATAGTTTACTTTTCATCTTAAACCAAGAATCTAAAAACTATCTTTCCCAAACAAAAATTAGCTCCAAACAAAGAAAAGTTAATTTAACTCCAAATCCAATTCCCAATTTGGAATCCATATCTTGAAAGAATTGATTCCAAAAAGAGCGCTAGCCAACTTGATTTTATTGGGCACTTTAAAAATAAATGGTCGATGCAAAGTTCATATCAAAGGATTTCACTTTGTAATAATCAAGAATATGGCAGTACCTTGACCGGTACATGTAACCATTTATTCCCTAATCCAAAAGATTCATTTTGGAAGGTCATGCTTGTGAAAGGCTGGCACTTGACAACATTCCCTTCTTTATAACTCTCAAGTCTTGAGTAGCTAGATGACAAATTTTCTTCCACAAATGCTAAAAGATAAATATTTCTATGGTGTCAATCGCAACTCAAACCCATTAACCCGTCCAGAACCACCCATTTAAATGACACCCAAACCCATCCATTTAATAATTAGGTCTTAATGGTCATCTGCTTTAGAACCCAATAACTTACAGAGGTAAATGGTTTCTAAGTGGGTGCCCATTAAACACTTCAATTAACTGTTAGAAAAACTCTCGGCCACACTAAACGACGGACCAGCAATCGCCACTTGGGACCAGCCAACACATGCCGGAGCACCTAAAACTCCGTCGTCATCGTCGTCAACCTGTCGCCACCATAACAAACAGTAGCCCACCCACAATTAAGCAATACCCTCACTCCAGAATCTTCAAACATGTCATCTCTGAAAATTTTCGGCAAAGACCTTGAATCAGAGACGTCCAGGCTCATATCTACTTTAGATCTAGTCTAGGTTTTAAGGTAAGGATAATCTCCAAACTACTAATGCGTGGCTCAAATGGAGGCAAGGGCGATGGCATTGAGAGAAGTGGTGGCGGTCGTCGACGTAATGGCAGTAGCAGCACGGTGGGGCTGTGGTGGTCGATGTGGATATTCCAGACTGCGAAGGGGCTGTAGTGGTTTTCAAAGAAGCGTGGGGGTGGTTGTCAACACGTATGGCTCTAGCAGTGTGCCAGGGCTATGGTGGTGGATCTGGATATTATGGTCTGCCGGCGGGGATGTGGTGGCTGTCGTAAAGGTGGAAGTTGTCGGTGGGATGGTGGTAGCAGTACGGCGGGGTTGTTGTGGTTGCAGTTGTGTGATGTGGTTGTTGTTGGTGTGGTAGTGGCGGTGCTTGTTGGTGCAACAACCATTGCTGATTTGGCGGTGATGATGAAGATGAGGAGGAGATAATCAAGAATATTTACTTGACTTAGATAGTGGTCATTTTTCCTTAAGGGGTGAAAGTGAAAGTGTGAAACAAACCCATTTGAGGCATGAACCAATTGTTTAAAAAGACGAGAGGGCAGCAGTTAAGGAATGAGTAAGTACCTTTTCACCCACTTTACATTGGTCAAGAATTCTGTACAAATCACTTCCATTGTTGATTTTTTTCCCATTTACAGATGTAATGATATCACCCAATATGAGTCTGCCATAGGCATCACGCTTAGTTGGTCGCAGACCCTGCAGAATAAGGATTAATCTCAGAAAACTTGCACGTAAAAGCAATAGTTTCAACTTACTCAGGTTGAAACATTGAAACAAACCTTTAAAATAAAAAAATAAAAGTTACTTAATATCGGTCATATAGATGAAACAACTTTGAATACCGCTTTGCCAGCTGGACCACTCGCAGGAGCATCTAAGACTAGGACCCCACTAACTCCTAGTTGTTCAACTGACTGATCAGGGGCAAACTTGATTCCCAAAATTGGCCTTGTGACTTTTCCGAACTGCACCAACTGATCAACGATTCCACCTACCTGGATTACATATCGAGCGAATGAGCACGAATGACAAACAGCTTTAAAGGAAAAAATTAGTTTGTCATAACTTCTAAGTAGGTAGTAACTCACTGTGTCAACAGGAATTGAGAATCCAACACCAGAGGATGCACCAGATGGAGAATATATAGCGGTGTTTATCCCAATAAGGCTTCCCGCGCTATCAAGAAGCGGCCCTCCACTATTACCAGGGTTGATGGCGGCATCAGTCTGGATAACATCTTGGATTGGACGACCAGTAGCAGCAGAACTGATTTCTCTCCGGAGTCCACTAAAGAAAATATGAACACTATTTCAGTACTTGAATATATCCACATTAATGCATGGGACTGCTAAACATGGTACTGGCTCAAATTTTGATCTATCTTAACACTTTAAGAGGCTAATCATAAACTGTTATATGATTGATACGTGTCTACTAACTCAATTTGACTACTTCGGCAATTTATCTGGTAATTACTTTGACAAATAGTTAGGCTACATCAACACGTAATAAGGCTTTCCACTCACCATTCTTTCTTGGTCCATATACTGTATGCCTCCAATTCGAACCCCTGGAGCAAGAAGCTTCTGGGCAGGTTATAATGTAACTTTTATTTCCTTTACAAGACTACCAGCCAATCCTAATCCAAGGATCTGGGAGGTGAATGAAGAAAGACTAGACAATGGCTTGTTCTGTTGAGACGTAGCGGCTGCTGCTAGAGTTTGAAGTGCAACCGTACATTACTCTTTTTCCTCTTTCGTAAGTAAGTGAAAGTACAGGTTAACAGCGGAACAAGAAATTACTAAGATCCTTGCATGCACTCACACACACACTTGCTCACATTTTTAAAAGGCTAAGTTCAGCTAAATTATCACTATTCCGTTATAAAGATGCATAAATCACTAGGTATCTAAGAATACAAATTGATATAGCTAAGGAAAACCCAGCCTAAAAACTGTAGGATGAAGATATTTTAGCCTGCAACCAGTGGTATTAAATTATATCAGGCTTTATGAAAAATCGCCTATTCATGGGCTGACATTTTAACAAGCCTGCCTAACCAATTCCAGCTCAAGCCTGCCAAAGTACATGGATAAAACCAATAATTTTTTTTAGAGAAAATGATAAGCAAAATAACCTATTTATAGAGTTTTTGAAAGAAAAATATTGTTGGGGTTGCGTTGGTGACATTTGGTGGAGAAGCTGATCTATTAGCTAGAAAGAAAGACATAAAACATTAGATAAAACCGATTTACAAACTCTTAAATCTTCTACTTTTGGTGTATTCTTTATTTATGAGGGTTTTGACAACCGGAGTTATTATCTTGTTCTGGCATCATGCTACTTTGACAGATCTAGAATTACAGAGCCCAGGCCTTAGCCCAAGACTGTTTGATACACGCCAGGTGCTCGACCTGGGATGATACCTGGGGTCGTTCGCCAAGGTTGGACTACGCACCAGCTGGTGTTAAGGCCCTCCTAACTTGCCTTTACATTTACAAGCACTTACTGTCTTGATTTGGTTCATTGATACCACGAACAGTTGGATTAGGATCATACTAACTATATTCACATATTTTCCATGTGCTGCGTAACTGAAACTGTTTCACCAAAACTAAAGGAATAAACTCATATTCTATAACTGAGTACAGCAGCAAAAATTTTGCACCTGATGACGCCAGTTGTAAGTGTATGGTCGAGACCAAACTGCAAAAAGGTACATATTGAAACAAATAAAACCATCATCTTAGTGTATCCAATATGAGACTTCTAAACAAACAATTAGACGCAACTGCAACAAGGTAAAGAACCTAAGATCAAGCGTTCACTCACAGGGTTCCCAATGGCATATACTTTTTGACCAACAAGCAAATCTGCAGACACACCAATGGGTATGGGTCTCAGTTTTTCCTTAGGAGCATCAATACGCAGTACAGCAACATCTTTATCTTGGTCAAATCCAACAACTTTTGCATCGTAAGTGCTCTGGTCAGAAAAAGTAACCCTGAAAATAGGTAGCACCAACTTAAGCTCCAAAGAACGGGGAGAAATTTGGTTATGTGATCATGAAAAGTTGACCATGGAACAGTTCTGTGACAGAAAATAAAAAAAAAAAGGGTGCAGAAGATAACCTACACAGTTAGAACTGTAAAAGGCAAAAAGCGTGCAGCCGAAAATCAAGAGAATCATTGAAGAGCACAAACCAGCATGATGATACCACTACTCAGCTCAACTGGGCAGAGTCTTCAAACTAAAGTATGGCTTCACAAATCTGTTTGAATTCCTATCAAAAACTGGCTAAAAATCTTTTGGAACCCGTTGGTATCATGTCTCTTTTCAGTTCTATGTCACCAATTTGTTTATACTAATCATCGCGTTTTAGTAGCATGCTCAACATGAATCCACTAACTCCTTGGCCTGGTCAATTATTTTCAAAAATACAATCCTGATTTTTTTGCATGAATTTTCAGCATTTCCTCATTGTGTTTTAGGATATTTTACATGAAATCATGCACAACTTTTCGAAATCCAATCACTCCTTGGCACAATCATCCTTATTTAGCTGAGCAAGACCAAACGCATATTTGATCTAGCTAATCGAACTTTGCTTTATCTTAAGACTTATTCCACCACTCCAATCCAGCAGACCCTTCCATGTCCATACTTGGCACGATGGTAAGAAGGTGGTCACTCTTACGCACATTGTTTTGAATGTTGATAAACCATTGCATAGGGCGATTTAATCAACCTCAATAAATTCGTCCAAAGGGGTTTCCTGATAATCATTAAGAATACTGGAAAGGATGTCCTATATAACTCTTTCAAAACATCTACTTACTGGATTACACTATCTTTCCTATCCATTTACATAAAACCTTGCTCCCTTTAGACCCCAAGGCAAAAAGATAACAAAGAATATAAGAAATTGGACATTAAATACAACCATTTCCTGAAGAATTAAATGTTTTGACCTTGATTTGGATTGTGGACCGATCTTCGCAAGCTAGCTGACTAGATGCCAACAACTGGAATTTCATTCGGTGTGCAGAGACTGTCAGCTATCTTACTCCAAACTAAATCAAATTCTCAGTCATCGACCAAGTGTTGCTTGCCATGCGACAATTGGTTCCTTTTTACAGGAGAAAGGCATGTGCCAATAAATATACACAGATGAAATTTCTCAGAATCTTGTCCAATTGCACCCCGTGTTATTGTCACTTTCTAACAAGCTCGGCAACTTCAAACAAGCTATGGCAGGCACTAATTGCTTGACGAAGAGAAAAAGATCAGCTTCTAAAGAAGTCATCGTTCAATGTCCCTAAGGAGGTGGACATCAGGTGCTATTTTTGTTGTGGTTTCCGTGGATGCCATTGCTCTCTTCTACTAATAACTTGGGTTGGATAAATGAGCTTAACAAAACCGTACAATTTAAGAAACCTGATTGACATGAAAGATACAAGAACGTACAACCTTTTTGTTTACCCTAGATGATACTACCAGATTGGGGATGCATCAAAGCCCCAGAAAGGATTTCAAAATTTGCATCAGAACAGAAGAAATGGTGATTTGAGATATACTCTATCAGGTTCAACTAATTTTAAGAGCAAGGAAGGTCAACAGAGTCCACGATGAACTTTGTCAGTTTGTTCTGACCACATTCACCATTTAGTTCATCTTTTATAATGTCTTCCTTCTCTCAGCTCAGATTTATAAGGAAAGGGAAATGAGAAGCCAAGAAGAAGGTATCAGCCACATCACCAGCTGGCATGTGACAGCACTGGAAAGTTATGCACTGCAATGAACTCAACAACCAATATGATCGCCACTGCCACTTGCCTTTTAGGCCTCTTCACATTTTGGTTTTCCTTTTCTTATACTCCCCATGTACAGGTGATTTGCAACTACTCAAGATTGAAATTCACAGCACAAGAAGATTATCCCATCAAAGAGCGAATGGAGAATTTTAATCACTAACCACACCAGAAGTAGAGCAAGTAATTAACCAACCTGAGATCAGAAGCACCACGAATCACGTGATAATTAGTGACAACGTGGCCCTTTTTGTCCCACACAAAGCCTGATCCCGACCCTTGCGGCACCTCCAGCACATCCAGCGTGAACGCGTCCTGCCTAGCACACATCCAATCACCCTTAAACTCAACTCATATACACCTAGCATGTAAATGAAATTCACCAACGAACGCGTGTATACGCCATACGGACACTTTAATGTCGAATTCGCGACAAATTGCTGTCAAAATTAAACACTACCTGGCGGCGAGATTGGTGATGTAGACAACGGAGGGCGTGTTCTCCTGGAAGAGGCGGACCGTGGCGAGCTCGTCGGTCTGCAATTTACGCGGCGTGGTGACCACGAAGGCGGCCGCCGAGTCCGCATCCGCGAGGAAGAGTGTGAAAGACAGGGCCACCGAGGTGCAGACGATGAAGAAAGAGTCTAAGAGTTTGCTGAAGGTCAAGGTACTGGCGGAGGAATCAGGTTTCGAAAGGGAGATGGTATAGTTAGAGCTCTTCTTGCCGAGGACGGCCAGTATGGGGGAGGTGCAGTTAAGGTGCTTGCGGTGGAAGAGGGATCGAGAGAGCGGGAGTTTCGAAGTGATGGAGGGGGAGAGAGCGGGAGTTGAGGCTGCAGAGAAGAGAGTTAAACTGAGCGAGGAGGAATATGCAGCCATTCCAGCTGCCGTGCGAGGAGATTGACTCGACTGTCTTACCGTTTCTCCGCTATAAATATGTGATTCTCAGTCGTCATGTACCTAACAAAGACCCGCCACCCAAAATAATTTAATCTCTTTTGTTCTAATAGGGTAACTCGCTGCGAGGGAATGATCTGGATTTTGAACGATAACTTGAAAATCCATGCAGTTCAAAAAAAACCACTTTGTATAAAATATTTTAACCACAGTTTTAGAAATCACTTTAAAAAAAAATATCTCGAGAAAAAAACGTGTTTGGTACATAATTTTTTTTTTTTTTTTTTTTTTAAAACCTATCTTTAAAATATGATTTTTTTTGGAAAATAAACAGGGGGGGAACAACAAATTATAAAAAAAATTAACGGCTAACATAAAAAATTCGCATCAAGATTGATCGAATACGTTAAATTAGATTGTTTTTTAGAAACTGAAAACAAAAAATGTAAGTGATTTATACAGATTAATTTATACTTGTAAAGTTAGTCAATAACAAATTAAAATTATCTTATTGTATATACGATCATTGGCTCCGTAGAATCTTTATTGTAAAATTGACGTGTTACTAATAGTGTTTTGTCTCTATTATAAAATTTGTTTCTGAAATGCATTTTAATTTTGTTCTATCACAGTCGGAAAAGATGCTCCACAATAAAAGATTCTGATCTAAGACTGTTCAAAGCATAAGGAAACTTGTGAATTACTGAAGACTACGAGGGGATGAAACTTTGAATTACTGAATATAGAGACGGGATGAACGAGGAGAGGTTTCTCCAAACTTCTAAATGAGTGCAAATTGGTCGCTGGCTTGCATCATGATTCATGAAGTACCTCTTACTTTACTTCCCTTTCTGGTGATAGATTCTATGTGTCTTTTCTTTTGGTGGAGAAGGGTCTAGGGTGGGGTATTATCTTTGTGTGCTAAGACTTGGGAGCCCCCTCATAATAAGGAAGCTGCCCTGCGGGACATTCATGATTCATCACATCAAACCCATTTTAAAGTTTGGATTACCAGTTTTAATTTTTATTTTGAAACCATCACCGCCGCCGCCATTACCACCACCAAAGTGGAAACTCAAAATACTATCACCACCAAAAAAAATTCAAAATAAAAACTGAGTGATCAAACAGATTCTTTATTTAGAAACTGAAAACCAAAAAAGTAAATGATTTCAAACAGACCCTTAATTTATACTTTCAAAATTGTAATAAATGACAAAATAAGATGATATAGTTGTATAACGATCATTGGCTCCGTAGAATCTTTATTGTAAAATTGACGTGTTACTAATAGTGTTTTGTCTCTATCAATAAAATTTGTTTCTGAAATGCATTTTGCAATTTTGTTCTATCACAGTCGGAAAAGATGCTCCACAATAAAAGATTCTGATCTAAGACTGTTCAAAGCATAAGGAAACTTGTGAATTACTGAAGATACAGAGGGGATGAAACTTTGAATTACTGAATATATAGAGGGGATGAACGAGGAGAGGTTTCTCCAAACTTCTAAATGAGTGCAAATTGGTCGCTGGCTTGCATCATGATTCATGAAGTACCTCTTACTTCCCTTTCTGGTGATAGATTCTATGTGTCTTTTCTTTTGGTGGAGAAGGGTCTAGGCTTTTACCGATTATCTTTGTGTACTAAGACTTGGGAGCCCCCTCATAATAAGGAAGCTGCTTTAGTCGGGACATTCATGATTCATCACATCAAACCCATCTTATAGGCTGTTAGAAAATAACCATAGCTTCAGCAATGTTTATGTACTTTATTTTTACTCGTGGAACTACAAAACCTACAATCAATTCTCTTTCTAACTACACTTGCTCCCGCAGCCTTCGTCTAGCTTAAAGAAAATTTACAGAATTTTGTCCAAAGGTCTCAATTCCCTGGGTACGCCGTCAAAGTTCCCCGAATTAACATCCGATTGAAACATTGGTTTCTTGCCGATTTTCCAGTAGATGCCCTCTGCCAGATGCTCCTTGTTTGGTGTCAGCATCACAAAGTTTGGATCAGCCCTTTGATAACTGCATTTCCAGGAGAAGGGGCCATTCATTTTAGACACGGTACCAATCCCAACAGGTGATACAAGCATGATTGTACATGAATAAAAAGGACAAACCTTGCTTCCCTAAGATTGTCAACATGGATGCCAAATCCTAGTCCCGTCTTTCCAACGATATGATCCCTAGTAGCTGCAACCGCAACCAAGACCAGTCTAAACAATTTCTCAAAGATCACAGTTTTATCTTTACTACTACCAATATAAAACACATTTCAGAGTCCTGGAAAGTGAACTTAGGAGCAATGCTTAACACATGCTCCAGATAAAATGCCTTACATCCATAAACATGTGCACATTAGATGTTTCTACCTTAACTTTCAGTCTCACCAAGCGAGAGATTAACCAATTCAATCTTACAAACGAGAGATCAAGCAATCCAGGTTACGTGCCCAGCCCAGCAGGCCTCCAATTCTGGGTAATTTGTCTCTTCCTTCTCCAATTAAGGGCAGTTCAACTTGCCATTCTTTTGAGCAAATTGGAGTCACTTTGAAATTC
>JAVXUO010001726.1:0-90487 GCA_033065855.1 Escallonia rubra | reverse complement strand
TACAGTCGGAAGAATAGCCACTACCGCAGGAGATCCCCCATCACAAAATCACGTTCTATCGAGGGGAGTTCGACCGCCTATCTCCTGGCCCAGTACGTTGGGCCCCGCGCACACGTTTGGCGCGACGGGGAGAAAAGTCGTTCGTCTTCACGCTCTCCGGGATGCCGCGCACACCCCTATCCACTTCGAGGTCGCAGAGTGGCAGCTGCCAGACCGAGCATTGCGCCATTTTGAGTTGGAGCAGAGTTTGCCCGCCGGTGCCCCAGATATGAGGGTTAACAGGGACCCACCGGATGTCGGCAGGTTTGGCAAGGCCAATGCTTGAATTGTGCGCGGCCGAACTAGAGCTCTGGACTTCTTGGCAGGACACACTGGCGGCCATCGTCTCGGAGCCGGACCCCGTTATCAGCATCGCGGAGTACGATGAGTGGTACTCCCGCATCACGCGGAGGAGAGTAGCCCCAGTCAACTTTGAACGCGGGGCGAGGTATGCGCCTAGGGGTCAGATCGACGAGCGTATGGCATACAATCTCGTAAGTTGCCCAACTTGTCTTGAATATAAATGTCTGATTAAAGTTACTTATTTGTTATCTCTTTGGATGTAGGTTAATGCCTCGCTTGCATTCTTAGGAAGTTCAGTGAGCGGAAGGATCTGATGAGCGCAATGGGCGAGGATCTTCGCCAACAGGCTGCTGCACTGGCTATAGGCTGCGGGAATTTTGTGCGGCAAGCATCGGGACAGTCTTCGGTCGACAGCCCGGGAATGGGTTATACGGGCGCCAGCCCGTATAACGTTGATCCCTCCGGGCAAGCTTCGGGGTGAGCCAGGGAGTTGGTGGTCCCTGTACCGGGGATGGGACATGCTCAAGCGTCGTGGGCCGATTACAGCGGCCCGACCTTCGATTTGTTCCCGGAACCCCAACCCCTCTCTCAGAGCCAAGTCACGCAAGAATGCCCTTACGATTTCAACGTGGCACTGCCCATTGTCCCGTGGGCGAGACCACTTGGCGGCCCCGAAGGGCAATATCAGCCGGCGAGTGATGGCGGAGACAATGGATATCAACCGGCGAGCAAGAAGCGATGCCGGCCGGGTCCCCCGAAGGCGATTACCAGCCGGCATGGGCCCCCCAAGGTGATTATCAGCCGGCCGATCCATTGGTTGGAGGCCAATTTCTTCCGTTGCTCTTGCCCCCTGGCGGAGGGCAAGAGCAACCGGTCGACCCGAGGGCAATATCCAAAAGGGCATCCAGCTAGGCCCCTGAAGCCGCATAAACACCACCTAATCCATCACCGTTATTTTAGCGGCCCCCCCCAGACGGAGCGTCGTATGACGTGGCTAACCCGCAGGGCTTGGATTACAGTGTCACGTGGAAAGAACTGTCCACGCTGGCGCCGGGGATATGGTTAGACAACTTTGTCATCTCGCACTACGTGTAAATACTACGACAAAGGAGTCGGAAGCAGCCTGAGTACGGTCCGCGAGTTCTTATCCTCGATGCTTACTTGCACCAGTTGCTGGAACAAGAGTTTAACGAGCGGGACAAGGCGAGGAAGCAGGCGAGAAAGACGAAGGACGAGATGAAGTGGAGACCGTCCGCTAACCTACTCGCATATCTTGGTCGGCCGAGTCCAGAGCGCGCAAGTGTGGCGGAAGTGTTTCTACTCCCAGCTATAATTAATGCCCACTGGTTCTTGATTTGCTATGAACCGGTAACGAATACCGTATCAGTCCTCGACAGTCTCTACAATGATACGGACGTGATTAGTGTGATTCAAATGTACGTAGGCTTAGGGATGTTGAATCCAATGGTAAGAGCCTGTTTACTTCTTATCGTAACTTGCATAATGTAGATTTGATTAAGCGTATTATGTTTGCTATGTATAATGCTTTTCCTGCTACTCGCAGAATCTATTTGCTGCCATGGTCAATAGAGAGCGTTCTCGAGAAAATCGAGGGAGGGCACGGGCGATAGGGAGGTTGTTTTCCGATTGAAGAGGACTAGGCCCAAGCAACTTAATACCTCGGACTGCGGCGTCTACCTCTGCATGTACATGGATTACATCTGTCGGTCGGAGAGCCTCAAGAAGACCGTCTGGACCCAAGACTGCATAGACTGCTTTAGGTATAGGATGGCTTGGCAAATTATCAATGGCCGGCCTAGACCTATTAGATATATTGTAAATCCGTGTAATTGAACATGTTTGCGTATAATAACACATGAAGATTCACTTTTTTATCGCCGGAGTAACTTCTTGAATCTTATCGTTTGAATGCGATTGACGATTTCAACTGTGTTGACTGAGTGTGATCGTTGTTGTCAGCGATTGATTTGATTCACTGATATCGTTGTGTCGTTCAGCTGACTGTTTTATTTGTTCTGTGTGATTTGACAATACCCGAGGAAACAAGTGTTATAACCAAGGCCAAACATGCTATATAGTATAGCGGACGTGAATAGGGCCGAAAAAAAACTAACTGTTGGGAGGCTACTTTCTGCTTGGTCGTCCGCTATATAGTATAGCGGACGTGAATAGGGAAGGAAAAAAAACCAAGTGTTGGGGAGGTTACTCTCTGCTTGGCCGTCCGCTATATAGTATAGCGGACGTGAATAGGGAAGGAAAAAATAAACCAAGTGTGGGGGAGGTTAGTTTCTGCTTGGCCGTCCGCTATATAGTATAGCGGACGTGAATAGGGAAGGAAAAAAAAACTAAGTGTGGGGGAGGTTACTTTCTGCTTGGCCGTCCGCTATATAGTATAGCGGACGTGAATAGGGAAGGAAAAAAAACTAAGTGTTGGGGAGGTTACTTTCTGCTTGGCCGTCCGCTATATAGTATTGCGGACGTGAATAGGGAAGGAAAAAAAACCAAGTGCGGGGGAGGTTACTTTCTGCTTGGCTGTCCGCTATATAGTATAGCGGACGTAGAGATGTAAATTTTTTGGTCACCCTTTTTTTTTGCTCATTGCACCTTATGCACGCTATATATAAGCCCATTTCTATTAATTTCGGCGAAACACGAGACAATTTATTTTTTTGGTTTGCCGATGAAGGGCCCTATTCGCGCACACTTTAGCGCCAAAAATACATAGCTTGTGAAAAATATTGTAATTTTTTTTGTCACTTTTTTTTCCTCATTGCACCTTATGCATGCTAGTTAGGCATGCTAGTTACCCCATTATAGTATGACGGATGTAGTTAGAAACATATATTCCCAACATTTTACATGCTTCAAAAGACGGGATACGCCAATTAGAATGACATGTGGATGAGTGCCGGTTGGAATGAAATCCTAGCATGCAGTAGGAAGAGATATATATATCACTCTTCATTTGACATATACTCATCAGATAAGTACTGATCATTCGTTAAAATATTGTTTCTCTCGTTTGATTTGAGCTGCCTCCCACTAACCTCGGCCATTTCTTCCGCGAGTTGAAGCATATAAAATCGTTTTCTACGTAGCAACATCCGGTTATTCTCCATACGAATTTGGCGCACAGCTTTCTTACACTGCTTAACATTACGCCGCGACATACTAAGTGAACGACGTTGCGGCACAGGTGCTCTCAGCGTGGTGAGATCTTGGTGTAGCGCTTCTGATTCCTTAACTCGATATGCCCATTCTCTCCGTAAACCGCAATAATACTCTCTGGGATCCGTGTACTTCACTTCTTTGTAGTCGTCGTTCCTTTCACACAACAACCACACAGTCTCGCGTCCCCGCAGATTAGAACTCTCAGGAACTCCTGCCATTTAACTTTGTTTTGGTTCTAAAGGCGATGAGCATGGCTAACATATATAAATACGACCACACACATACACAATATATTGGAGCTATATGATTAACGATAGTCTGTCCATCTCTGGTGACATGACAAGTATCTGGATATTGAAGCTGACAATGGTTGGAGACAATAGCATGCCCGTGTCATAAAGTTGACAAGTCTTTGGTGACAAGACAATTCACTTTGGTGACAAGACAAGTGTCTAGTCTATTGCCAACGTTGGGTCACATCCCATAAAGTTGAACCTGTAGCTCTTTCATAAATTGGTGCCGTTTCAAAGTATATATAAGTACATGCATTGCCGGTTGCAAAGGGCACGGAGTGATATACTCCCAATTTCATAACAACTCTAGAAATGTCATATACTCCACGAGATATTTTTGAAGCAATGGGTCGTTACTGGGCGGGCGAAGATGAATTTTACTATTCTCTGCGTCCAAGTTTGCGTTACTCATCGAGCTATGTGAATACATTACGTGCAGAATGGTCTTATCGACTGAATGAACGTGAAGTCCTAGTAGCTGATTCACGGAGCATGAATATACCCATACCTCGACAAAAGGCAATCAACATGCCTCGAATTACGCACATGGAGCTTGAAAGGGCACTGCATCGAATACGTGAGGAAAATAATAGAATGAGAGTTCGTCAAAGTAGGCATAACTTACGTCGTATGGCACGTGATGCACATGAAGATGGCAACAACAATGAAGCACAAGTATACTGGAACATGAGCTTCGAAGAAGGAAATATTTTTGATGCTCCAGTTTCAGATGAAGATGATTGAAGATCGAGTTCTTCTAAGGCTATAAGGCCCCCGCTTAGGCCGGGGTTCGGGAAGGTCGGAACTAAATGTCTGGTCCGTGCCAACCATAGTCCAGTTGCAGACCCATTCTCTCCTAGGTCCGCTATACGTATAGCGGACAGCCCCGCAGAAATACCCCATCATAGTGGCGCAGCAGATCATTGTGTGCAACTTGGACCAGAAAATGGTTGGCACGAACCAGACACTTAGTTCCGACCTTCCCGAACCCCGGCCTAAGCGGAGGGCTTATGTCCGCTATGTAGTAGAGCTAGACGTTGTAGCGTACTGCAGTTTTAATAAATTGGCGCCCAAAGGCTTGTTTTAGTCGCATTGTAGCATAATGCTGTTTTAATAAATTAGCGCCCCGAAGACTTGTTTTGGCGTCAAAATCAACAAAATCTCAATATCGATAAATAATAAAGAACGTACGATTCACAATCAACGGTCTCAATATACCGACGGAATCTCAAATGACACAATTATCCCTTCGATTCACAATCAACAAGAACATAAATTATTTTATTAAAGAATAATTTAGGGTTCACATTGGGGGAAAGAAATTTTTTCACAAGTGCTCCTATCAAAGATTACAACTTGAAAATCCCACCACCCAAGGTGTTCAAACACTACAAAGTCCCCGAGTTCGAGGCCATGCTGGCGCACGAACACGTTCCAACCCTCTGCGAATTGCTTTTTTTGGGGTCGGCCGGGCTTCAGCTTGATTTCAACCTGCCATGCCCCCTTGCGGCTATATAATCTTGCACTCTCATGAATTGTTGTAAATTGATTGGTGAAGGATTCCGGTATGCCCTAACAAACACAATACACAAAAAATAGGTTAGTTTTTAACCAAAAGATCAAACCTTTAACACACAAAAATACAGAGAAAGAGGGATGGCATACAAGTTCATTCTCAAACCCCGGCATCATGACTTTGAAAAAGTGTTTGCCTGCCAGGTGCAAGTTGCCAATGAAATCGTAGGTGGTCTCCGATTCAGAAGCCATCGAGGTCGGCGTTGAGGGGGGGACGGTTTATCGCCGGAGTTGTGGGTCACCGGAGATGTGGGTCGCCGGAGATGGAGTAGCGGCCTGCGCTAGATGTTCGAGACAGAGAGTGATAGGACTGATAATAGCCGATTGCCCGATATGATTAAAATATATAGCAGACGTAAAAGAAGACCAAAAGTTTGCCTGCTATGACGTCCGCTATATTGTATAGCGGACGTAAAACACAAATGTCGATAACGTCCGCTATACAATATAGCGGACGTAAGAGACCAATAGTACATGGGCTCCGCTATACAATATAGCGGAGATCCGCTATACAATATAGCGGACATAGAAGACCAATCGTTAACGATGTCCGCTACATTGTATAGCGGACATAGAAGACCAAAAGTCGCCCGCTACATTGTATAGCGGACGGTTAGAAAAAAAAAATAATAGGTGATCAATTGACGGCTGTTCAGATTTGACCAAAAGTCAATGACGCCCGCTACATTGACGGCTGTTTTGATTTGATTCGAGATGGCCTCTCATAGGTCCATTTTTTAAAAATTCTGATGTTCGGTCGAAAAATTATCCCTTCGGAAATTATTACAAATGTCATAAAGTTGTACAAAAAATTAAAGGTCCACTGCAGCTTGTTCGTCTTCATCTTCGGCGTCACCCTCTTCCCCGTCTTGCAAACCCCCTGAACTTATCCCCAGTGCCTTGTAATGGTTCCGCTTGTCGTGGTCGGTCAATTTGTTGCACAATGCACACCTACGCAGCTTTTTAGGTTGAGTTGCCGTTTCAATAGAGCTTTTCATCCGCGTAGATCTCTTGCGGCCTTTCGTTTGCGATATAATTGGATCCAACAAACGGATATCATTGTCGTCTTCCTCCTCCGGCTCGTCATCTTCTGATACCCCCGTCGTAGGCTCGGTGTCAATCGCATTGGTGACTGAAGCTGCTTCCAACTGGTCGACGATGGGCTCTTGCTGCTGAGCTACCTCGAGGAGATGTTTATAACCGACCATTGAAGCAGCAGCCTTTACGGACAAACGGGTGAAACTCGTCACCAGATGATTATACCGCAACGTCTCCGATTCTTCAAAGTCAGTATACGGGTGCTCCGGAAAGGCAATGGTACCGTGCAACCTGTTAGCACCTGTCGTCCACCGTGGCAAGACGTATTTATCGGGGATTTTCCTGATATTCTTCTGGGTGAAAAAGCGCAGAATGTGTCTACACAGGATGCCATGGAACTCAAACTTCTTGCAAACACATGTCACCGAGTCCGTCAATGTGTCGTGGCTCACCGTATACATTCTGCGCAGCTTCTCAGGAACGAGGTCATTCACGAGCGAATAAACCTTGTACTCACGCGTAGACTTCTCTGCCACCTTGTTTATAGAGTACCGTCCCGATTTCTGCAGCTCTACTTGGTATAGCAAGAAGATCTCCTTCGTATAGACTTTGGCACCGTTCAGCTCCAGCGGGGTCTCAAGCAACCTTCTCCTCTGTTTGTACGTGGTTGCAAAGTCTGCAGCCCTTTCTTTCACGAACAACGACGCAACCGCTTTCTGTGCGGATGTGACGAAACTCTTCAAATTGGTAGATGTACCCACGTAACTATCGAACGTGGCATTCATAGATTCACTCCTGCCCGTCGTTTTCATGCCCGCAGAAAAATACCTCCTCGTGTAAACGCCAATCCATTGCTCTTTGAGCTCGTACAAGTGCTGGAGCCACTCGTTGTCTTGCAATGAGTAATCCTGAACAAGCTTTTCCCACCTCTCCTCAAATTCCTCAATCGTTAACGACTTGCTAACACACGTGTCAAAATCCTCTTTAAAGTCTGGAAACTTTGCGTACACGTGATGCAAACGTTCGGGGTATTTGTTGCTTATGTGCCAAGTGCACAAGTTGTGTCGAGTATTTGGGAAGACGGTGGCAATAGCCTTCTTCATTGCCAAATCTTGATCGGTGATGATAACGTTGGGTGCTTTGAAGTTCATGGCTTCCAGCCACACACTAAACAACCATTCAAAGGAACTCTCGCTCTCGTCCCTTAACAAGGCGAACCCGAACAGGATGGAGTGATAATGATGATTGACCCCCGTGAAAGGGGCAAACGGCATCGAGTACTTGTTGGTACGGTATGTGGTGTCGAAAGTCACGACATCCCCAAAATGCTTATAAGCAAGCCTGGAACGACCGTCGACCCAAAAAATTGTGCTAACTCGATGCTCGTCGTCAAGTTTATAATCGAAGGTAAACTGCGGGTCCTCCATCTGCATCCGCTTCAATAGGCTCATTGTGGCTTGAGCATCATTGAGGTCATACGCGGCTCGTCTATGGGTTCGGACCGCGTTGCGAACGTCTGTCGTGTTAAAGTTTAAATTTTGCATTCCCCCGGCCTGTTCAGCAAGAACATTAATCATGTCGGTAGGTCCTAGCCGCGCATCGCTCATTGTGTGAATGAGGCTCCTCGCGACCTTTCCCATCTTCTTGTGTTGATGCATCTGACTCACCTTAGAAGGGGTTACTAATGGGTGATTGTGTGCCAGTTCAAGGCTGGTAATAACCCAATGATCTTGCTTGGCTTTATAGCTTACGAACATCTTGACCGGGCAATTCGTTCGCGCAAAGAAGTCCCGTCTTCTGCTGCGCGAAAATCCTATTTCGTCATCACTGTCCTCGTTGCCTACGCGTGTCTCATTTTGCACTGGGTTTCTGCCCCTATGGCACTCGTACATACGAGAGCATATCTTTCTCGTTATGTTGCTCGTTCTTGAAGTCTTTATTCGAATGCCAAATCCAACCCTCAATGAATACGCTCGGAAACATTCTCCAGCTTCCTCCAATGTTTGAAAGGTTCGTCCTAGATACGGATCAGTAGCATCTACGGGGGTGTTGGAGCTCGACACGAAATCAGACATTGTGAAACAGCTCCCTATATGTAGAAATATAGACTACGCTGAACAATCAAATGACATTTTCAACTGAATATATTACCTTAAAATTATCTTGACGAATAGACAAATTTAAGATGACAAATATACCATATACATAATCTGAAAAGTCTCCCATTTTGCTAATTATAGATTTATTGGACATAACAAATGAAAATTACTAAGAGCGTTAGACAAATTCATCATGCCAAAATACAACAAACGTATCTCAAAAAATTTGAATTTAAATAGGATAGATGGGTCGAAGTTAGAGGCCCTCAAAAAAATAAAAATTTAACTACAATAAACTTCTTTAAAGTTAACAAATTCATTTCTAGAACATCATCAGAAATCTATAGTTTTTTGCCAAAAAAAAATAATACTTTATCAGTCAATCCACTCAGAAAATATCTGAGATCAGAAACTTACCTTGCTTGAGTGAACAAGATTGAAGCAAGTTTTACTCGAAGCTCAGGGGAGCCGAAAATGGAAGCCAGGTGAATCCGAAGAAGAAGAAAATTTTGGGGAAAGACCACGAGAATTTTGCGGAAAGAGCTTGAGAATCAGGAACTTGGGGTTTATAAGCTTGAGAATCAGGAACTTGGGGAAAGACCGCGATAGTGGAAATTATTCCCGACACTCTACCACGTGCGCAAAAATAACCTGACAGCTGTCACGTCCGCTACACTGTATAGCGGATAGTTTATTCGCAGGGCCTATCACCGTCCGCTATACTATATAGCGGACGGCCAAGCAGAGAGTAACCTCCCCAACACTTAGTTTTTTTTCCTTCCCTATTCACGTCCGCTATACTATATAGCGGACGACCAAGCAGAAAGTAGCCTCCCAGCACTTTGTTTTTTTTCCTTCCCTATTCGCGTTCGTTATACTATATAGCGGACGGCCAGGCAGATAATAACCCCCCCAACACTTAGTTTTTTTCCTTCCCTATTCACGTCCGCTATACTATATAGCGGACGGCCAAGCAGAAAGTAGCCTCCCCAACTTGTTTTTTTTCCTTCCCTATTCACGTCCGCTATACTATACAGCGGACGGCCAAGCAGAAAGTAGCATATCAACACCTCGGTTTTTTATCCTTCCCTATTCACGTCCGCTATACTATATAGCGGACGTCCAAGCAGAAACTAGCCTCCCCAACACTTTGTTTTTTTTTCCTTCCCTATTCGCGTCCGCTATACTATATAGCGCACGGCCAGGCATATAGTAACCTCCCCAACACTTAGTTTTTTTCCTTCCCTATTCACGTCCGCTATACTATATAGCGGACGGCCAAGCAGAAAGTACCCTCCCCAACTTGTTTTTTTTCCTTCCCTATTCACGTCCGCTATACTATACAGCGGACGGCCAAGCAGAAAGTAGCATATCAACACCTCGGTTTTTTTTCCTTCCCTATTCACGTCCGCTATACTATATAGCGGACGTCCAAGCAGAAACTAGCCTCCCCAACACTTAGTTTTTTTTCCTTCCCTATCACCGTCCTCTATACTATATAGCGGACAGCCAAGCAGAGAAGAGCTTGATCCACCTCTCAATCATTCCCAATGAGGCCAAAAACAAACCAAGCAAATCATTCCACCTCTCAATCATCCCCAATGAGGCCAAATAAAAACCAAGCAACCAACAACTGAAATCAAATCGACAACAGTAATCCACAACAAATCAAATCACACCAATGAATCACGGTTTATTAAAACATATTCTGTTATGATACAATTTCAACTGGGGTCCTCATGTTGGGACGCATTCTCGTCATTAGCCGGATTTTCTATAAACCTAACCGCTCTAGGCCGGCCTTTCATAATTTGCCACGCTATTCTATATCTATAGGCTTCAACTTCTGCTTGGCTCCAGACGGCCGCATTGAGGCTCTCAGAACGACAAATGAAATCCATGTACATGCAAAGGAAGACGCCGCAGTCCGAAGTGTTACGTTGCTTGGGCCTCCTCTTCTTCAATCGCATATCGAGTTTTGGCCGCGCCGGTACGGGGATACCACGGACACCATTGACCATTGCAAAAAAAATATTCTGCGAGAAACAGAAAATGGCATAAGACACGAGTTAAAATTAATGGCAAGATAGAATCAGAGCATTATACAGCGATCGTAATATTACCAATGAGTCCAACTGGGTTCTGTACATCTGCAGCACAGTCCTACTGAAAGTATCGTCGTGGAGACTGTCGATCACCGATACGACTTTATCTTTTGGTTCGTAGCTAACCAAGTACCAGTGGCTTTCCCCTAGAAATGGGATTAGAAACACATCGGCAACAAGAGCGCTCACCGGACTATCCCTATTAAGATACGCTCGTAGGTTAGCGGACGGTCTCCACTGGGCCAACTTTTTCTTCCCCCTATGTTCGACCCACTCTTGCCATTCAGACACTAGGATGCTATGAAAAAAGGCATCCAACAAAAAAACGGCCGGATAGGTCGGCTGCTGCCGACACCTTTCCTTCAGAATCTCCACGTAGGTGGAGACGACACCGTTGTCTAACCAACTCCCCGGAGCCAGGGAGGCCAGTTCCCCCCACGAGCAACTGTAATCCATGCCCTCCGGATGATCCACACTATACGACGCGTTGTCATGCCGGTAGCCGCTAAAATAACGCTCTCTGATTATCTGGCATTTAGGCGGCTTTAGGGGCTTCAACGGATGCCCTTTACGATATTGCACTCCTTCGGGAGGGTCGACGGGGGGATATTGCACTCCTTCGGGGCGGTCGACCGGGGGATATTGCACTCCTTTGGGGGGGTCAATGGGGGGGTATTGCCCGCCTTCGGCAATAGATGGTCCTGCCCACGGGACAATGGGTAGTGTCTCGGACAGACTGATGTTTCCGAAACCCCAGTCTTGCGTGACTTGACTCTGAGAGAGGGGTTGGGGTTCTGAATCCAATAGCAAAGAGAACGAGGGCACACTGTAATCTTCCCACCGCGCTTGAGCCTGGCCCATGGTGCTTGGCGGTCCCCAATCACCACCCATTTCCGGTACAGAGGGAAAACCATATCCCTGGCTCACTCCCGAAGTCTGTCCCGAGGGATCGGTGCATCCCTCGCTCACAGACGGCCACTGCCACCCCGGATAACCCATTCCCGGGCTGACGCCCGAAGGCTGTCCCGATGCTTCGCGCAAAAAATTCCCGCAGCCATACGCCAACGCTTCAGCCTGTTGGCGAAGCTCCTCGCCCATGGCATCCACCAAATACATCCGCTCGCTCAACTTCTGGAAGAAGGCGAACGAGGCATTAACCTATATCCAGAGAGATAATAAATAAGTAACTTCGTACACACTTAGAATGATCAAGTTCAATTAGAAGCACTGGTTGGGCAACTTACCAGATCGTATGCCGTGTGCTCATCGATCTGACCCCTAGGGTGGTACTTCTCCCTGCGTTCAAACCTTACTGGAGCTACTCTCCTCCGGGTGATGCGGTAGTACCACTCATTGTACTGTTCGATGCTGATGACGGGGTCAGGCTCCGACACAATGGCCGCCAGCGTGTCCTGCCAGGAATTCCAGACCTCAATTTCACGCGCGCACAAGTCGTGCGCATTCGTCCTGCCAAACAGTCCGACACCCGGTGGGTTCCTGTTAAGCCTCATATCTGGCGCGCCGGCTGGCAACCCCTGCAGGCAGTCAAAATGGCGCATAGCGCGATCTGGCAGCTGCCACTCTGCGACCTCGAAGTGGATCAGGGGTGTGCGTTGCAACCCGGAGAGCGTGAAAACGAACGACTCTCCCACCCGTCGCGCCAAACGTTTGTACGGTGCCCATCGCATCTGGCCAGGAGATAACGAGTCGAGCTCCCCCCGATAGTATGAAATGTTATGATGGGGATCGTCTCTCCTCGGGTAGTGGCTGTCCTTCCGGCTGTACTCCCAGGCGCACAACCGAGGCCACACATTATCTGTTCCGTCCCTACGCCTGGGTGCGCTGGTAGCAAGGTGTTCATAAGACCACACCTGAGAGCAAAGACATTAAATAAAGTATCGTCAACATTTATTGTCCATTCAACAAAAAAAAAAAAAAACAAAGAGCACGTAATGAAGAATTGTATGATATACCTGCAATAGTGAGAGACATGCACATATCGCTTTGGAGTCGGGCCTCGTTGCCTTGTGCAATGCTCGGTACAGGTATGCAAGAGTTGCTGCACCCCAGGCATAATCCCCAACCTCAGCCAGGTTACGCAAAAGCGGTAAATATTTGACGCTGACCGTGTTCTTCGACGTCATTGGGAATAATATTGCCCCCATCACCCACCAGAGGAAGGCTTGTGTGTACAGCACAAGGTCATGGCCCGTATAGTTTTCTGGCAAAATCCCGTAGGTATCTACCAACCACTTCAACTTGATACCACCACTGCTAAATCCATCCTGGGGTATCGAAGTAAAGAAGTCCCTAGCGGTCCTCTTATTCGTTGCTTCGGACGGATGAGCTATTACCGGCCGCTCCGTCACCGGTAACCCTAAGATGAACCCTACATCTTCTAGGGTAATTGTCATCTCTCCGAGAGGGAAGTGAAACGTATTCGTTTCACTCCTCCACCTTTCAACAAGGGCACCTATCAAGGCCCGGTCAAACACTTGAAAGATCTGCCCATGCGTGAAAATCCCAAACCCAATCCCACGCAGTAATCTTTTCTGGGTTCTGTTCAATTTCCAGCCACTGAAATTATCGCTTACTTCTACCGTGTTGACAAGTGCTCTTTCCTACGAATTAATAAATATTATTTAAGCAAAATAAACGATATAAACGATAAAATAAGTATCTTACTCCACCATCCCATATGAGCGTACTGATATGGTTTGCTTGGTCGTATAATACGAAGGGATCTTCAGGACCAGGGTTGAAATCCATTTTGTGCAACTGAAATAATGGAAAGAGGGCAAGGTTGGAAGCGTAAACATTCCCAAACATACAACGCTAGCATATTCAGCGCTAGCATGTGATCAGATAATACGCGATACACATATCTAATATATATGTATATACATTGACAAACGCTAGCATAGTGCCGATCTACTTGCCAATTGTGGCAAGATGAACTCTAGATTATGAACAAAGAATGGATTGGTTTGTGAACTTACGTGATCGATGAGACGATTAAAGGATTTCTTGCAAAGAAATTGGTGTTTCAGTACTTGCCAACGCCGTTAGTTTGATTGTGAGAAGAAGGAATGAATAGAAGTTTAGAAGGATTGAACAAGGGTGTCGAAGTTAGGGGCTAGTCCGCTACACTGTGTTGCGGACGCTGGGATAACGACTGATGTGACAACTGGATGATTTGACGGAAACAGTCGTCCGCTATACTGTTTGTCAGGGCCTTTTGACGGCGCTGGGATAATGCTTTGACGGAAACAGACGTCCGCCATACAGTATGGCGGACGACTTTTTGCTGGACTTTAATGCCCTCCGCCATACAGTGTAGCGGACAGTGGCGGAGGGGCAATTTGGTAAAAAAAACCGTCCGCCATACTGTATGGCGGACGTCTGACAGCTTTTGAAAAAGGCGCGATCTGGACCGTCCATCTTTCGGGATGGACGGTCAGATCGCGTTTGCAACTTCTCCTATTTTGCCCACGCTCTCAACGGATCAGCTCCCTATATATATATATATATATATATATATATATATATATATATATATATATATATATATATATATATATATATACAAATGTTATGCAACAAATGCATGATCATCTAATCAATATTGTAATTTTAAATTTGTATGAGACAAAAAGATATTATACTGGGTATCATGTTTGTATCTTAATAAGTTGGTGACTCTTGAAATAATAATTCATGAAGAAGATACAAATGAACTATGACATTTATGATTCCAAAGATAAATAACTCTTAACCTAACTTTTCAAACAAAGAGACTTGATTTTGAAAGGTTATAAGTTGGACCACTAAAAGAACTTAATAATAATATAATATTGACAAGTTACTTGAAATTGTTACAAATAAAGTATTAAACATTTCTTAACAACAATTATAATTTTAGTAAAAGTAAATTTCTTTTTTCTATAAGATGCTAATGTCTTTTAGTTTCTTAAAATATGGTATGCATTGATACACTTTTTGTATCTTTTAAATATATTTTATTAACGTACTCGAGCTTGAGTCTAGATCCTGAGCTATAACATTTAATAACTGAGCGAGAAATGTAATGATAGCTCTTGACACCTCATTGCATTGTGTTTCTAATATAATAAGAGTTACAAAAACAAACTCTAAACATATTAATGTTGCTAAAGATCTCCGGACATTAATATTTTAAACAGGGTCCTTAATTTTGTTATTAATTAAATCCTAAAATATAATAAACATTCAATTAATAAGCCTTATGCAATTCGAAAATCAGTTCGAAGCATTCAAAATTTTCAAACCTATTATGACTTTATTTGAATATTATATATCAAAAAAGCTCTCCAGCATGAAATATTAACTTGTAAAACAAAAGCTATTTAAGACATTTAATAAGAAAAATTAGGTACTATTTCAAATTCATATTTAAGTTTTCTGTCAATTCAAATATGAATCTAACTTAATAAATATGTTGGTAAAAGTTTTGATCAATAATTTCTTGCTCTAAGGTTTTTGCGCTATTCTATTTACTTGAATTGGTTAAATGTAGAAATACCATAACATGCAGATTTTATATGAGATATATTAAAAAAAATAGTGTAAATTTAAAACCTTAATTAAATTGAACTAATTTTATGTTGGAAAAGTTTTGAACTAATTTTCTATGGTATTTTTGTTGTGAGTACTTAAACTCTTAAGCATACTAATTCTGCATTAGCAATATACCATTTATGATTTTATTTTTAATCTGAATATAATTGCATATAAAGTCTAAAAAGATATTAGTTATGTTGTGATGAATGTAAACTAAAACTTAAATTGAAAACCTTATTATATATGAATATAAATCTTACTTAGTAAGCATAGTTATTGTATACTTTGTAAAATCTTGGTTAAATTTTGTTCAATAATTGCCTTAATACGAGGTTTTGAGCTATCCTATATAGTCATGTTGGTTAAATTTTTTTAAATTTATATGATTACTTCATACACTGATTAGTATTTTCTATGTATACTTCGTTGGTGGATTATATTTGTTTCTAAAAATGGCACATCATCCTTACTTAATTAGTCGTGTTGATTATCTTTATAAATCACATGATATAAACAAATATAGAGACCAAAATTTTCTCTATCAAAATTAAACTAACATGTAATTAATCTTACAGGCAACCCATTCAAAAGTACAAATTATTTTTAAAAGATTCTTAAAGAATAATAAAAATGTCGTGTTATAGCAAATTTATCTCAATATGTCCTCCATTAATTACTTTTTTTTCTTTTTATGTGTATTAAATAAACTTTTTTATTTTTGTTCATCTATATAGTAACCAAATCAGAATTAGCAAATATATACAAAGATTAGGGGTGAGCACGGTTCGGTTGGAGGTTGAATACCAAACCGAATCGACCAACCTCGGTTTGGGAAAAAAAAAACGAACCGTAGTTGAACGGTTCGGTTCTGTAGGTTGAACGGATTGAACGGTTCGGTTTGAACGGTTTAATCGATTTGGGCCAAAACTCAATATTGGATAAGTTTATGCCCAAAAATTAATAACTTATACATACTAATAAGCTCCAAAAAACTAATTTTTTATCATAATCAATAATACTTAGTGAGATGTAGGCGATAAATAAAAATTATGTGTTACGTTAAGGGATTTAGGGTTTTTCCCATTTGATATGAGTAGTTACATAACTAAGATTAGCAAAAAATAACTAGCATTAGATAAAAATATAGATATGTTATATTATATACGGTTGGTTTGGTTTATGCGGTTTCAAAAAAATTCGAACCAAACCGAATGTACGGTTTGAGAAAAAAAAATCAAACCGATTGATTTTTAGATCGGTTTGGAAATAGACGGATTGGTTGGTTCGGTTTTCACAGTTTGCTCGGTTTCAACGGTTTAAATGCTCGCCCCTAAAACAAAGATATTGCTTATCGATATTCCACCTGAACAATGAATTGTTTTTTTTATTACAAGAAAGTTCAAGCCAACAATTAGAGTAACTATCTTTGATGAAATAACCATAAAGTTATAAAATTGTGCAATATTTATTTTACTATGCATTTTAAAACTATTAATTAAATTACTGTTAATAAATCATCCCATGCTTGGCACGAGATTCTGGGCTAGTAATTATAATTTAGTGCAATGAGTAAGAATGATATAGTACCCAATTAAAACCCTAATTTTGTAATTTGTCACTAATACCCTCAATAGGAAATGTTTATTAGCTTTCAACTCGGTATAGTACGTTTTTGTCATTAAAAAGGCCTTTAAAACATTGCATTTTATTTTTTAGCTATATTTTTCAAACTTATTTTATCATCTATTAAGTCTGAACAACATAGAACAAAGATAAAAGAAAGATTTCAAAAGCCTATATTTTTCAAACACCTATACTATACAAGAAAGATTTCAAAAGCCTCATAATTTAAAAGTCTGAATAACATAGAACAAAGATACATACTTACTCAGGCACAAACTAAACACAATGCTATGAAACGCGAATTTAAAAATTAAGATGAGCTTTATATAAACTGATGTTAATTCAGCAATATAGACAACACATTATCTGTATTACCAACTTCATCCATACCACCATTGCACCTTTTTTAAGAACGGTTTCCTAAGTAAGCTTCAGGTATCATATGTTCTCAAATGAGCAAAATTCATAGCTCTTAGTAACATCAACTTGTGCATTAGATCGTCATCTTCTTCTTGTTTTTATATTTACTCTATTGTATGAATGTTAATACAATTATTTATATATATGGTTGTGCCATTCACAATAGGCTGAAAGTATGGCATAAATTAACATTATAAGGACATAGCCGAGTTATGCCGTAACAAAGTTTCATATGGACTGCCACCATTATGCCATTGATATCTTGTTGATATTTTTGTACGCATGCATGCATATGGTATATTTATAGATACTGTAGACTTAGATATCTATCAAAAGAATTAAAAATAAACATTTGCCTTTCAATAGTAAAATCAAAAGCATTGATGTTATTGTTGAATGAGGATATAAGAAAGGTTACAAGAAGTAACCATAAATTGAACAAAGAAATGACCATTCATTGACCTTATATTATCAATATGTGTATCATGAGTACTAAATTTACGTTTTCGTATTAAAAAATCAAGAATAATAGGACTTGTGGGACATTATGTAAATACTTACGGCTGTTTAATTTATGCGAATATTTTAGACCAACTCTCAGTATTATAAGTAGCATTGACATAGACATAAATTCAAATACAGAGATAAATAACTAAGAAATAGACAGATGCTTTGAAAAAAAAGAACCACCAAGCATTTGACAATGAACCTGGGACAGAAACTATGAATCTAGCACTAAGAGATGGAAAGTCTTCCCTTGGACAATATCATTAATTCATTGAAGCCAAAAACGAAGGATAATGATGACATTACAAAAATTTTGAGGGACAATTTTATCCAAAAAGAAATTTACACTCATTCACACTTAAATTTGTAGTATAGAGATAGATTATATTACATTACTTGTTCGAATCTAGTGTTCTTTGCAATATACACGTTTCGTATGAGGAATATTGTAACACGATATTCAAAATTCTCAATACATTATCTTGAAGCTAAAAGCTTATCAATTTCGTTTATGATTCGACTTGTCGAAATCGAATTTGGATAATCTGCTAATCCATATTGAAGCCCACGAACAATGGTGGAGTGAAACTCAGACAATCTACATCTTCTTTCTCAAGTTGTACGCTAAACATGCCCTGCATAACTAATTGGAAAAGAACTCCCCTCTTTATGGAACTTTTCATTTTCAGTTGCTGGAGGTCTGCTGTGGCTTCCCCTTAATCTCGATTTTCACTTTTAAGTACTAACTGTTAGTTTTGTGATACTCCATTATACCGATATACCTTCCGAATTCTCAAGAACCTGTTACTTGGGCCAAAACTTTAATTCTGAAGAACCTGGAAGCATGGTATTCTCGCAGGAAGGCATTTTGAAGAAGTTGAACAACTAAAAGGCTCAAAACGTTTCTCTCAGAATATCAACAATATTAAGAACTGTGTCTTCCCCAACAAGTCATTTGTTCAATTATGTTCTCCTAACCATCTGACTGTACTAAGTTGGAGCTTGTTCTTCCCCACACCACTTAGGGGCAGTTACAAGAATGGCAATTCTTACTTCAAAGGTCATGGCAGGTATGTAGAATTTCATTCACAAACTTGCGTATGACAACCAGCAAACCCACATGAGATGGTAGACGAAGCGGTGGCTCTATGCTTGGGCTTTAATTCCATTAAGAATCTGAACTTGGTTCCAAGACCGTTTCATGGATGCTAATAAAGGTATGTGGGGAATGATCCTTGCTTTTTTCTGAGGTGCACAGGACTTGCAATTTGGCAATAAGGCTCACATTTTGCCCGTTTCTGAGATAATCCTCTCGATCTCTTCTAAAAGGCGCTCTTTTTCCTCTCCCAACTCCTCATTCTGCTTCTGAAGCTCTTCTATCTGCTTAGTTTGTTCAGAATCCTTCCTGAAAATTTCCATTCAACAATTCGTTAACACCTAAACATTCACATATTGCTTTCTCTAAATTTTTTAGCTAAAAAATGATATTGACATATAGATAGCAAACATAAATTGATAGCAACCATAATGGAGAAAACAGTGTGTGCGCAATGAAACTTCGAGATTTTGTGTGCTTTGCTTTGTTACTATTATGCTCAATCTACACCAGTACGCACCAGTTATATAGAAAACCTAAATTTTGTAAATAAGCATATGGATTCTTCTTGCACACTGCTAGTCCCAGAAAAATTACCACAAAGCACGCTCTTTTACTCGGTAAATCAACTTTTAGCTCGTGATAATGTGATTCAGAGTACATGATAAAGTAGGCCTATCAAAATATAGCTTATTGTTACCTATTCATGAAAGCCAAATTAAGTTTTAGTGATCGCACTTCTTTCTCAAGATTCTCACACCGCTTTAGAATAGCTTGTATATCCGAAGAAATTGCAGGGTTTAAAGTTCTTTCCTTCGCTTCTGCCATCCTGCATCACCAAGAAATGTACATGTAAACCAATCTGTTTGCTGATGCACACATAGCAAGTTTACTATAGGCCGGTGAATGTATACGTACAATCTATATATAACAAACATACAAACTCAACAATTTGATTTGTATGTTCAGCTTAAGAAAATATTAAATGTTAAAGTAAGAACTACTAGCTAGAAGTTTATAGAAGTGTTATGCATGCACATCCACCATCAACATGAACAGATTGGTTTATGTACCCAACTCAGCTAAGTCTTACCCCAAACTAGGCGGGGCTGGCTACAAAATCGTTTCCTTCTTTTCTAGCCTATCCCAAGTAATTTTCCCTCATATATATATCTAGCAATCGAGACCTTCTTCATCACTTGTATAAATGATATCCTCTGGCTAATGTACACTAAATTTCTCTCTATCTCTTCGTACAATGCACGAATTATTTTTCCATGTTATGCAGCCGAAGCTTTTAGACTAATCTAACTTTACATGCTAGCTGTCTTTCGTTCTGATATATTTGTTGCATGTAAATGTTAATGACTGACCTAGAATCATTTATCCTCCTGATGGAATAGGAATGATACACGTGTAAGACGTCAGCATGCTAGGTGAAGGATTACACGAGTGTAAGAATGAGGAAAGTACTGATTGTATCAGAGCTTTAATTTTGCAAGGTCTGGGTTCAAGTTGTCCCACTTGCATCAGGTCCTCATTTATGGGTGTCCTCTAGTTTGTCTCTTCAAGTGCGATCAGGAGTTCGCACACGGAGGAAATTGCTGAAGCACCAAAAATCGTTGGGCCCATCACCAACAGCTAAAGCTTTTAGAGATACCTTAACACCAATTTAATAGCATGGAGTTTGAGGGCCACTTTCTGGGCTTTTACAAGAGCCAAGCCTCCCAAGTATGGCAAACAAGTTGACTTCTTCAACAAAATAGACTAAATCTTACATAAATCCTATTCATAAATTTCTTCTTGACACTTTCATAACTTCCACATGATATATCACTTCTTACTTTTGGCTGTTGTAGCACATACGATGAATTCGGCATCCTCGGTCCAATACTAACGTTGAGATTATGTTGCTCATTAAAACGGATTCTTCAAGACCTTGGTACTTATCATTACAGCTGTTCCTATCTACTTCCATATATTTCATCAATAAAATGAGATCACTTTTTTTCTACTTCTATAGAAAATATTCCCACTTCTCTCATTTTAAAATTCAATTCCTAGTTCTTCGTTGCATAATTTCCATTTTCAAGTACCTTTTGCTACGACATATCCTGACAAAAGAAACGAAGATATCACAAGTGCATACCAAGGGAAGCTGATAAGATTATAGGCAATCAAGGCAGATAACTCGATGTTTGATTATCCTAGAATATGATACATAAACAAGAGGCCAACGTCTATTAAGACGTGTAAGGGATTGTTACATACTTCCGAGAACGTTCCACCCGACGCTTCTTTGTGGGATCTCCTTTTTCCACTGCATAAATTATGTAGGTTGGAGAAGATTACATAAGCAAAAAAAAAAAGAAACTCCTTAAGTGCATGTACGGAAAACTGAAACTATAGAGATCCTGAGCAGTCCACACAGTCACACTCACACAGAAAAACACAGGAGACTTGGTGACACTAGAATTTACTAAGAAGCACGGACACGGGTGCGGGTGCGGATACGATAAGGGTGCGGATACGGGGATACGGCATTTTTGAAAATTTTAGGATACGGGTGCGGCGGGGATTTGGCAAATATTTTATATTATATATATATATATATATATATATATATATATATTATATACGTATTTTTACTATGTACACCTAGTATTAAATTTCTAAATAATTTGAATCAGACATTAAATTGAACCATACTCACTGAACCACTGCTTTAAGCCTTTAAGTTATTAACACACATTGAAAACAATGCATTGATTATAAGTTGGTTCGGTGGTTCCAATATACGGAGAAGTTAGACTTTCTACCATTATTTCTCTCTCTCTCTCTCTCTAAGACTCCCCAATTCGATCTACCCTAATTAGGTAAGTTACAATTATTTCTTTTATGTTTTTACCCCAAAAAAAATGAGGTTCTATGTTTCAACCCCCGAAATATCCTTTGAAAATTATGTTTTTGACCCATACGTATCGGAGCCGCACCCGACCGAGCCACACCCGAACCGCACCCGAATTTTGAAAAATAAAGAAAATAAAAGAAAAAGAATGGGTGCGCACCCGACACGCACCCGAGCCGCACCCGCACCCGACGCGCACCCCACCCCGATACTTCCCCCCTTTTGAAGCACCCGTGCTTCATAGCTAGAATATCTATCAAACTAGAGAGATTCTGGCTACATGTGTATGTATCCTTATAAGCGGTAATATAATGATTCCACATTTCCTCTTCCAATGTTCAGATTTGACGACACCTAGTTATATTATCCTTGCATTATCACGAGGAAAACATTGTGCTTCATGACGCACAGCAGACAACAATGGGATGTGCCATTAAATGTAAAAGCAAATGAGCTTCACATCTTAAAGCTAAGCTAAAATGGACAAACATTTATGTTCCTTCTAACCTATTTCACTAAATGGTTGTGAAATAAAGCTTGAAAAGGCAAGTGTATATTGCTGAGATTTTAAGAAATTAAATTACCTGAACCGGTTGATTTCGCAGATCCATATTGAACTGCACTTCCTTTTTGCTGAAGATGCACCAAAGACCACAACCCAAATGAGGCCAAAACATTTCAAGCTTCCAGTAGCTATTCTAAACAATACTGCCTTCGATACTAACGAACTTGATTTGATAATCATACCTTACAATCTTCTTTTAGGTTATCGAATATTCGTTCTCTGATATCTGTAGTTCAAGAAGAAGAAAACTTAAACAAGTGAATATTCTACTCCTGCATAAAATGCATACCAGATGTGTAAACCAAATTGTAAGATGTCCATTTTTGGTGCTAGGATTGTATGAGATACAGTCCCTGCCGTAAAGGGCTCATCTTCTTCTTGTGAGATAGATTCGAGTGCAATGAAAAGCGAAATGTACTGACTCAACTGTTTTCCAGACATACTCTAATTTAATGGTTCGTTTGTGAAGATGATAGCGAGAACTAAGTAAAAGAAGCCTACAGATACCCTGTTAGGTTAGGGTGCTTGCAGGATATATTAGAATCGAAGTGCGGCACAGTCCCATTCTGTTTGAGAGAAGTGCGATTCTTGACCAAATATTCCAAGTCAAAAATATATAAGCATGTAAGCCTTTCAGCCTTTCTTATGCCTGATTTTTCCTCTCTTTCTTCAGATGAATGGAAAACAATGATTTAACAGGAAGTTTTCAGTTATTAGGAGTAAAAGCAGATCTTCTAGTTAATAGTTCACAGTTTGCAGAAACATTTTTTCCGAAAAGTCAAATAGCCATGACTGAACCACGTAGGCCACAAAAAACTTGGTCGAAAACTGCTTAATAACTTATGCAACTAAATTAATCACCAAAGCCAGCTTACACATACCTTTAGCCATGGAGCCATTATCTGAACTCCTTTTATTTCCAACTTGTTTCCTAGAGCTCTCACACATGCTTAGAGTTTGACCAGAGTAACTAGGACCATCGCATGCATCAATACCAGTTGAGACTACAGGTGCAGCTGCAGAAGATTCACTTTGCGAAGGTTCTCGCGACAGATTGCACATTTGGCTTGGGTTCGAAGGAGCCACAAAACCTTCTAATTCAATACCTATGGATTCTTCAACGTTTTGGATAAAGTCAGGATCATTAAGTTGGACAGCAGATATATCCTGAAAAGTTCCTTGTACCTCAGGAAAATGACTTCCTTGTCCTCGATTCAAACTAGAGTTACCCTGGGCTTCTTGAGCACAATAATATCCCAAAGGACTATCTTCAACAGATTCTTTATCAATTTGGTTACTGAGCTTCTTGCGCTCTAATGTACCCTTTAGCATGCTCACGACAGAAGAAACTTTATCCACCACTTGTGGGGTGGTGAAAGTTGATGAAGACGAATTGGACGGAGACATAAATGTGCTGAATGGGTTAGGAGTCTCACACATCGAAGTGTCGTTGAACCCATTTGGATTCGGGAAATCTTGTTTCAAATTGTTGACAACATGTCCAGAGGCATTATGCATGGCTTCCATACCCATCAAAGTTTGAGGGTTCTGCATGACAGCGTATCTCCTCCTGTCAAAGATGTACATAAAACTTTTAAATTGAGCACAATTTAGTAGATGAATTCCACATCTTTACTCTTCTTTTTAGTTAAAAGTTAACCCTACTTTCTCATTCAACTTGGTGTATAAAGCAGGATAGAACCTCAAATCCCTCCGCTCTCGAGATCTTGTAAGGTGCGCTAATAGTGAAAACTGACTGAAAAGTTAAAATGTGAAAACAAAAGTACCTTAACTCAGAGGAACGACTTCTCGTCATGGGTTGAGAACTACGAAACCAAGCCTGCAATTGAAGTGAGATATGAGATTAAAAATGAAGCTCTTTATTGAATCTACACTATCTCAAGTTTAAACAGACCTTAGCCAAGTATAAATTACTAGCCTGAACTCCTCTTTCAGCCACATTCCTGAAATAAACAAGTACAAAGTTAGTCACTATCCATGGCACTAAGTAGAGGAGTAAACTAGCATTCATTTTTTATAAGTATTTTGCATGTTGTACAGTTTGTCTCACAAATGGTGGTGGGAATATGTGAGGCCTTTACAAGTAGTAGTCCCTGCCCCTTTTTGTTAGGACGAAACATGTCCTTCAAACTTCATACCCTATATAACTTCTTTGCCATTTAAACTGACAACTGGTAGGAGGATATACAGTTACATAGATGTACAAAAACTTGAGATTACATCGACTAAGATAATAGAAGAGAAAATGGGCTGATGTTATTTTGCCTATTGCAACAGAGATTCCTTAAAATGCAGCACTTTCACCTCAAAATAGAAGAGGTCAGCAAAGCAGAATTTTAGAAAAATATGGGCGGATAAAGAGCGTAATGATGGTTATACTGAGTTGAAGTTACTTGTTTAGGGAGTTCAGAAAGAAACATGAGGAAACAAATAGTTCCTGCAATGAATAAGAAACACTTTATAACCATGTCATCCCAGTTGCCATCACAATGGAAAGATACTGCTGGATGTCAAATACGGAAAACAGGAAGTTGAATATCCAAAAGAGGCATAGAAGCTACCTGATTGAATGCTGGTTGAGGTCACTTAAGGACTCATCGATAGAAGTATTTTGCGGGGGCAAGTTCTCATTGCTTCCTTTCCTCTGGACTAAACCCCCATGTTGATGACCGGATACACTGGTTAGTTCTGTGGACATTCTGCATTCAGCACAGAAGTCAAACGTGACATTTGAACCAAATCATCAATATGCTCAAGGGCAAAATGTGGGTGTGCCAATGAACCAATGAAGGCACATCTAAGCAATTAAAATGGCATAGAGTGCGAACAAACTTCAGTAATATGAACCAGACTAACCTTCTAGACGCTTGTCTTGTACGATGATGAGCTATGCTTGCTGGATTGTACCCGGGATTCTGGAATAGAAGGACATCATTAAGACAAACAACAACTATGAAGGGGAAAAGGTACAAAACAATCAGATAAACAAGTGAAGACTAAAATTACCAAAAATTCTTTTTAAGTAACTTAAAATTTTCAAATATACGCATTTTGATAACTTCTATGTGTCTGAAAGTTTAGTTCAAAATACCAACTTGTTAAGAATGCAGATCTAGTTAAATTAATCTTCTTCTGACAACAGAAGAAATGAATCAGAATGACTTATATACAACATGCTGCTTAAATCCTTGGGTGAAAGAATGTTGAGCAATGACATGTCGGCTAGTTATATGTCTATCATTTTTTCAGTTCATGCTTCGAATCTTGACCCTATAAATAAGTGAAGAGTCACTAGTTAGCAGATTATACACCAGGCTGGAAAATTCTTGGTACGCCATAGAGTTAAAGCTTCTCTCCTACTATCATAATCATTTTCCTTTGCCTCTTTCATATGGTTGGACCTTTATAGGAAAAGCTTGATAAAAAAAGAGCTCTACCCCCTTTCGATTTTTCTAAGAGAAACAACCTCGAGTCAACTAATAGATAAAAGAGTTGCTTGTGGCTATGCCCCGCCGACAGACCAAGTATTTAAAAAAAAACATTTGAGTGTAATCTATATCAAAGAAGAAAGGCAGAAGAGAATAGGATGTAGTTGATCAAACTTTTAATGAATGACAGCCTTCTCAGCATAGGTTGAGCATGCTCTCTCTTTGGCACTTCAGGCAGTTGGCAGAAGAGCTAGCACTTCTATGATTTCGCTGGACTGAGATTTAAAGAAGCTTCTCAAGTGACTTTTTGAACTACATTGATGGAACTTTTTGTAACTATGAGAATGTGTTGAAATTCAAAATGTAGCCCATATTTTACTCCTGAACAGACTTGACAGAGCACAAAGTTCGTACTCGTGTGGGAATCCCATCAATGGATGCAGTTGGGCCCAAATTTTGGTAAATTGCAGCTTTATGCATCAAAGAACTACGGGTAGACGAAGGAATTCCACTTCTTCAAAGTCAATTTGAGCGAAATGGGCTCCAGTATATGTTCCAACATAACTTGCTTAATTCAGATTTTTTTATAGATCATATAAAACATCAGATTAAGAACGAAAAATCGCTTGCCTTTCCATTTGTTAACCAACTTTTGAAGAGCTCCTCACTATCAGTACGGAAGTTATGAAAAAGATTCTTGAAACCCAACATCTCCATGGTCGGCACTCCAATCGATCCCTCCATCAAGGATTTTAAGAACAACTCTTCGCTTGTGTTTCTATAGAAGTCCGAGTAGCCTCTTCCTTCCATCTCCAATATACCCTTTCCTGTTTCACCCTTCTGAACTCCTTGAGACCGAAACAAACTCAAATTCTGCTGGAGTTTATACCTTTGTTTCCATCTTTGACCATAATAAGCATAGAAAAGAAGGAGGGACAATCAACAACCTCTCCTACTATCAGCCAGACACAAGAAGGAAGCCACCAACTAAAGGAAGAACTTAGGACCTCAGGTTTACAACTATAAACCAAACAGGAATTGCGGGTCAGAAAGTTCTCACACTCTACACCTTGTCCAATCAACAGAAAATAGAACCTCTATAGCACAAAAAACACCTGAGCAGTAAAGCTCAAACCTTCAGCCTTCAAACCCCAAGAAATGTGATAAGGAAAGAAAGCCTCTGCTGTGTTGAAAATGCGTAAAGATACGCATATTCTTTTCGGTGTGGACAATTTTCAAACAATTGGTGGCCACCATGAACAAATATAAATCGAAGGAATCTGTGACCAAGAAATTGGTTAAGATTCCTTTCATCCACATTTGTCTTTTCCGGGAAAATTTTACGCGGCAATAAACCGAAATTTCTACAGTTAATCCGATTTTGAAGAAAAACTAGTAGAGCGTGTGTTTGTGTGTGTGTGTGCGTGTGTGTGTACACATACTTAAATGTCTACGTTGAAGGTCGTAAACAAACAAACAATTTTTAAGTAAAAAATGGAGGAGTGAAAAAGACCTGCGCCATATTTCTTATTTAAAAATAGTAGCCGTTGCCCGTTGGGCAGGCACAAACAATTATTAAATAGTAAAAGGAAAAACTTATTGGCAATTTTTGGTTAATAGATATGCTTGGTTGTACCTTGTGCTTACGTTTTTGTGTGTGAGTTATATTCAAAAGTGTCAATAAAGATGTTATTACAGGTATTGTACCGGCCGATACATTCTTTTCCCTCTTAAGACTTGTTTATTACTAAAAATAGTGTTTTGGCAGAAAATATTGATTCGGGGGGCCGTTGATTCCGCTACATGCATGCGGTTGGGAATGGTGAAGGGAGGGAGACACTCATCTGAGTTTTTCTTTACCAGGCTTGTGCCTCGACTCTTTTTAGGGTTCAGATCATCTTGACTCATAGATCAACAAACTCAAATTGGCCTTGATGTTATCACCCGTTTATCATCTTCTGAGTTTGGCTTAAACGTTAGGGCATCGTTCATAAGCGAACTTTCTACTATATACATATTTAAAAATATCTTTGAAGCCTCTGTACAGACACAGACACCTTTCTCATATTCCTCCGTTATCATTAAGCTAGGATCCAATAATCTAATGCATCTCCATCAACTTAAGCATGACTCATATGAGGCTCAAGCTATTATAACCACCTTTAAACTAGAATAATTGGGCCTAAGCTGCATAAATCTCCAGCATAGGCAACAAATAGTGAGTCATCTTCATAATTAATTTAATCATTAAGTTGGAGCAGCTGGGGAATTATTGATCCTTATAGTCATAGGTGTGCAACTTGCTAAATAAGTATTAAATTCTTGTTGGGGCTGGGATCCACTTGAAACAAGCAAAATTCTAGCTTCTCATATTCCAAAAAACAACTTAGCTGTGGGTGTACATCAAATGAAAGTCTGACAGGAACTGCGAGTCTCATCAGTTACAAAGTACCGTCCGTCGCCAACGAAAGAATAATAACTGATCACAACTTAAAATTAGAGCCTTGATTACCTGAAAACCCTTTCTGCTGAAGAAGCGTTCCAAACAGTTGCCAGCCGTTTTTTTTCACCTTTTCAATCATCTTGAGCAAATATGTTTAGCAACCCTTGGTTACTGATAACCATGTGGGGCAAAAGGAAAAAAATGCATTACTTGACAGTCCTAGCTGCATTGAGGTCAAGTAGGAAACACAATAGTGACGACAGCAAGAGAAACACATTGTTTTCCAAATTTTGATTGCAGGTAGAAAAAAGTTGCATAAAGCTATTCCAGTTAAGAAATTGTTGTCCACCAAACATTCACATCTATCAAAAGCCATATAATAAAATGCAACTGGTCTATATGGGAGTTGTGACACAATCAAATAGCGGGGCACCTTGTGCGAGAATGTAATAAGGAATTAACGGGAATGTCCATTCAGTTTCGTTTCTGTAACAAATGTGGGGAACCTATGGCAACTGAAGGGACAAAATTTTTATGAACTGAAAAACCATCTGTCACCCCTCCAACACAACGTGCCATATCTTACAAGCAAAGACGGGATAAAATTCAAAAATATGCCAGACCCATCAGATCAGCTCAAAATGCAAAGCAACAGTCTGCCATAAATCAACTGGAAATGGATATTTTCGATTGTTTACATGCATCCAAGTAGTTTTATAAACTTTTGCTATATATTACAAGTACTCTCTTACAAAATGAACGTGCATACTCTATGCATTGTATGTACATAGTAAATGTATCATAATTAGCATATCAACCATGTCGCAAGTACATACAGGTATTTAGCAGGAAATGCAGAGACGAAAGTCACCAACAATTGCTTCCCCACCCAGACTAGCCATTGCCAACTATAATTGATAAGACCTCTCCACATCAATCAGTTAAATGCAGAATCTGTAGCTACACAATTAAGAAGCTTGTACATGGAAAGTGTTTCCTGTATACAATTATCCGGCATTATGCCGTCTTCTAACCTACAGTTATAGAACACCAAGGCTTCTGATAACCTTCCAACTTTGCAGTAGCCATGAATCAGAATTCCGTAGGTCATTTGAATAGGCAACAAGTGTATGTCTAAAGCACAATGGAAGGCAAGCAGAGCTTCATCCATTAGCTCTCTTTTGCAAAGACCGTCAATCTGGAGGCTATAGCTCACAATATTTGGAGAGATATTGTTCCCAAGCATCTCTTCGTGAAGCTCAAGGGCATTTTTACATTTCCAAAGAGCAGTAGCCACAAATCATGTGTTCTAGGAATCATGGTCACAGTATCAGGTTTTGGTCCAACCTCAGAAACCTGCCTAAACAGTTCCAATGCATTTTTCACGCGTCCTTCCTTGAAAAACATGCTAATTAGAACAATGTATACAACAATATCAGGGTATACTCCATTCTTGAGCACCAGCTTAAAAATCGACATCCCAGCAGTTAGATTCCTCTTTTCGCAAAATCCATCAATCAGATTGCAATATGTTACAACATCAGGAGCAAACCCTCTCTTCAGCATTTGGAAGGGAAAAAATAAAGCCTCAGAAAGTCTTCCATTTACAATCATCCCTTGATAAGCACCGTGTAAGTAACTACATCTGGAAGAACATCAAGCTTACCCATTTGGGTATACAGCTTGATCCCATACTCTAATTGCTCCAATCTACACCAATTATCAATCAAAGTGTTATAAGTAAAAATACCATGTCTTATACCCCTCTCTAAAGCGTGGTAGATGATCCTAAGAGCATCAGGCACCCGCCCTTGTTTGCTAAGACCATTTATAAGCACATTATGTACAAATGTTTCAGGAGTAACTCCTTTCTTAATCATATCCAAGTAAAAACCAAACCCATCTCTCAAGTTTCCAGATTTGCAGATGCCATCAATAAGTCAACTGTAAGTTACAACAGATGGCTCAATGCCGTGTTTTATCATCAGACCAAAGACACCAAAGGCCTTAAGAGCCTACCATATTGACATAAACCATCAGCAAGTATGGTATGCATAACTATGCTTGGCCTGATTCCTCCTTTTCAACATTCTCTTGTATACATCAATCCCCTCCAAAAAATCTCCACCTCTGATAGATGCATCCTATGGAACTTAAGATCACCACATACAATTTGATGCCTCTATCCAGTGCCACCAAGATAAGATGACGTCCCTCCTCCAACTTCCTTGCGTTAGAAAGACTGTCAACAAGAATGCTATAAATTACTAGGTCAGGATCTATACCCCTCGCTATCATAAGATCATAAAGTTCGAATGCCTATGCCAATATTAGCTCCTTTAAGTAGCGTGTTAAATGTCATTACACTCGCGTTTGGACCTACTTCTAGAATCAAAGAAAGGAAATCGTGAGCAATTCCTATAGAATTATCATTGCAGAGACTTCTTAAAATCTTATTACAAACAACAATTTCCGGCACAAACCCTCTCTCAATCATTGCCCGGTGGAACTCCAAACTCATTTCAACCTCATCCTTCTCGAAAATCCCAACAATCACAAAATTATACAGATTAAGATACGGAGACCGTCAGTAGTTTCAGTTTTTCTTTTCATATTTGTTTTTATAGGAAAGACAGTTGAAAATTTAGTAATAGGGTGGTGTAATAGTCAATAATGGAGGATTTTTTCTATGAAGATTTACTAAAGCGTGTAGGCTCTCAAGCACCAAACTTATACATGCTTGTTAAGTGTGTTACGTAATACTTGCAATATAACAAGAGCCAAAACAGAATTGAGACTTGTGCATCATAAAGACTATGAACACTTAGTCTAGATAAATCAGCACCCTCCAGGAATGTAGGTTACAGTATGTATGGCACTGCTCACCTGTTTCTATGTAACCAAAAATAATCTCTTTGCAGTTAACACTGCCATGGGCCTACAGGCAGAGATCTTCATCCATCGCTCTCCGATCATCCACACAATGATTAGAGAACTGGTTTACCAAATTCATATCCTGCACAAGCTAAATGATATGTTCAGGTTGTTAAAGCTTTTAAACCATATTTTATTTGATCTAAAAATCCGTACCATTTAAACATCAAACAGGGTACTAAAAAAGCATCCATGAACCTAACTTCGACATGATGCATACGAGGAGAAGTTGTAATCTTTTAAGTTGTAGGAATACCCAGCAAGGAAATATCTTAGCAAACCTAAAGAAAGTGATTTTCCAAGCAGGTAGTGATCCAAGTGGGTATTTCACACATTTAGGGCTCTCTAAACACTTTATATTACAAGGTCTCTGACTATGCAGGGAAATCTAGTCAATGAGATTAGTGCAGCCAATTTCTGGTATACAAAACTTAGAGTTTTTACAGTGTGTAGCATTTCCACTGTAAAGTATTTGAATAAAAAGGGTGAGAAGGGCATAAATATGCTACCTGATAATTTTGCTGAATGTGCATGTGGCCACTGGATTATTGGCCCAATCTAACAGCTTTTTAAGCCGCCGTTAGTAAGATTGTTAAATGATCCCTGAGTTTCCTTTCCTGATCCTCTTGATTCTGCTTGCCATACCATAATGGAACAGCAGCAAGAATGCAACAAAAGGTAACCAAGCGCAATCATCAAGATAAGCCAGATTCATCTATTAGTTTAGTAGGAAGCCCCCCATAAACTAAAGAATCTACAGGACACTCTTGATAATCTTCTACGCAGGAAATGATCTTGGCAAGCATAGAAAAGTTTCAGCTTGCAAATGGTGCCAGTCACCAGTAATCCACACAAGAACAAGATCCATCTCTAAAGTGGTGAAAGCGAAGTTTATCTCGAACAATAATTTCTCTGTTGGAAACAACTGAAATGTACTTTATAGCTGTGTGACAGTCCTCACACATACGAAGGTTCTTCACAATCCTTATAGCCAATCCATGACTTCTTTTTAACAGCCCAAATGCTATTGCAAGCTTTTCACTATGGTATCTTAGGGCATACTCCCTCTCCTCGTCCTCCAACTCATGCATCACTGACTCGGATGTTGGTACATAACCTATAGCCCTACACCTTTGCATTAATTCATCTAAGTACTGGTAGATCTTATTGGTTTCAGGGTGGGATTTGTCGCCCATGCTAAACATAAACATCTTTTGGTCAATCTCTATAGTGCTATAACCAACTTGTTTCTTTAGTCCTTTTTGAGTCATCGCGTTTCTGACCATTTCTACTCTGTCCATCCGGCCTGCCATTGCATATATATTCGAGAGCAAAACATAATGGCCGGGATTATCAGGCTCGGCAGCTAAAAGGTTCTCAGCTACTTGTACTCCGAGATCAACATTCTTGTGCATCTTACAAGCCCCAAGCAATGCAGTCCAAGCGGCTGTTGCTGGCTTGAAAGACTTCATATCTTTGACGTATTGAATTGCTTCAAAGAGCAATCCAGCACGCCCAAGCATATCAACCATGCAAACGTGATGCTCCACTCCAGGAACTATGCCATATTCCTGGGTCATGCTAGCAAATGCCACGCGGCCTTCTGAGACTAGCCCAGCATGGGCACATGCCGATAGCACAGCAATAAATGTCACGTCATTGGGAGGTGGCCCACCCGTTTTCATCATATGAAAAATGTCAATAGCTTCCCTACCATAACCGTGCATCCCATAAGCAGAAATCATAGCTGTCCACGCCACAACATTCCTTCCATCCATCCAATCAAAAATTTCCCGTGCTTTCCTCACGTTTCCGCACCTAGCATACATATTAATAAAAGCAGTACCGAGAACCACATTCACATCAATCCCCTTATTTTCAACATACTCATGCACCCAACAACCCAACCCAAAAGCCCCCAACTGAGAACAAGCAGATAGCACACTCACAAATGTTGCCGAATCAAACTCAATTCCGAAATCCCTCATCGTATTAAACAATCCAATAGCCTCCTCAGCGAATCCATTCTGCTCGTACCCCGAAATCATCGAATTCCATGCAACCACCGTTCTCTCGGGCATTTCATCAAACACCTTCCTGGCAACATCCAGCTCCCCGCATTTAGCATAAAAGCTAACCAAACCAGCCTGAACATACACATCCAAACCAAACCCACTAACAAAAGCATGGGTGTGTAAGGTCCTACCAAGTCTCAAAGAAGATAAACCAGCACAGGCCTTGATCACAGAGGTGTAAGTGTAGCTGGAAGGGTGAGTGGAGGTTAAAAGCATTTGCTGATAAAAGAGGAGGGTGTGGAGGGGGAAGCGGGACTTGGTGGTGGCGTTGATGAGAGAGCTGAAGAGAAAGGGGTCGGGTCTGGGGATGGACTTGTTGGAGGGGTTTGAGGCGTGGACCGGCGCGGCTGAGGAGGGTTTGGTAGTCTAATGTGAGGTGGAGATGGTAATGGAGCTGCCTGGCCGCCATGAATAGAAATAAGTGACAGCATCAAGGGAAGACGTTCGAGGTAATTGCCTATATTTCACTCGTGATGCAAAGCAAGTGATGCCAAGAAAGTGGTTCCGTAACATGTAAAATCGTGCGGCGAGACGTAGCAAGAGCGGAGCAAAGGATGCCGCGTAAAATTGTGCGAGCGAGATTGGAGCAAGGGACGAAACGGGGCAACTCATGCCAAGGCTTGATGATTGACTGCGCTGCGAATGGCGAAAGCGCAGAGCGAGTACCGGCACGGCGCCCCAAAAATGATGTTTAAGGTCCAATGCCAAGAAGTCACCAAACAAAATTCTCTTTCTCTGTAGAATTTCTGAGCTCCGAGAGATCTTATAGCAAGAAAGCGAAGTATCAAGAGCTTTGCAAATGTGCTCTCCAGTCCTCTGTAGGTAGCCGAGGATAACCTGTTTTCTAGTGTTTCGTTGTACTGACTTTACCTAACCGGCACGGCTTCATTCCGTCTACTCGGATGGTTTGGCTCACAGAGGACCGGTGTGATAGAGTAAGCAATGGATCCAGCCAATCGTGAGATGTCCCTCAAAGGTCTCGAGAGGCGCGGGGAACTTGACAATGATGCCAAATCCCAACGTCCAACCGTTGAACATGGTAGACATGTTGCTGTAGACTTGCTCCCGTCCTGGAGTCACCCAAATGTCAACATTCTTAGAGATGCCGATGAGTACAAGTGACGCCGGTGTGAAAGGATCGCTTCCCCTAGTGTCCTTAGCGTCACACAAGTAACTAGAAGCGTGGAATGCAGTCATTGTGCCCAAAAACTCGAGCGGATCCTCTTAGACTACAGAAAATGGGTTGTAGCATGTTCACCATCAAGGTGTTGTGAGTTTGTCATTAGCCTTAGAATGCAAACCAGCCTGAACATACACATCCAAACCAAACCCACTACTCGGATGGTTTGGCTCACAGAGGACCGGTGTGATAGAGTAAGCAATGGATCCAGCCAATCGTGAGATGTCCCTCAAAGGTCTCGAGAGGCGCGGGGAACTTGACAATGATGCCAAATCCCAACGTCCAACCGTTGAACATGGTAGATATGTTGCTGTAGACTTGCTCCCGTCTTGGAGTCACCCAAATGTCAACATTCTTAGAGATGCCGATGAGCGTAAGTGACGCTGGTGTGAAAGGATCGCTTCCCCTAGTGTCCTTAGCGTCACACAAGTAACTAGAAGCGTGGAATGTAGTCATTGTGCCCAAAAACTCGAGCGGATCCTCTTAGACTACAGAAAATGGGTTGTAGCATGTTCACCATCAAGGTGTTGTGAGTTTGTCATTAGCCTTAGAATGCCCTACACATGAACTCATATAGTACCGATTGACTAGGTTTTTTTTAACTGAAGCATTGTCTTAAGGTGGGGCTATAAGTCTAGGTCGTTACAAATTTCTATATGGGTCAAAAACTCATTGCCCCCACGAGGGTGTTATTTGATAAAACTCATAACGTGAATTTTGGAGTTCAGAAAAATTCATTAAAAGGATGAGCACTACAACATTTTTTTCAGTACCAAAGTTTAACACCGTTGTAATTGACACATTGCAAATTGTAGGTTCACAAATACAGACACAACATGTATAGAAATTGATGGGCGTAGATAGATTTCTTCCCCTATAACAAAGGTAATCAAAAGTCATAGGATTGACTACTTACAATGGTTGACGATTGACGGTTGACCTGCATATGTAAATAACCACCAAAGGTTACCGCGAGTGGCATCTTGCCTCTACTTATTTGTGACGACATCCATTAACAGCCGACTTTGATATATGCCTAGTGACAATTAACAAAAGGACTTATGGGTTTATAGCATATCTCATATATTTTTAACCACAAAACTATTCCCATAGGTTTCATATGGTGGCAAAAATTTTCCGAAACTTATGTTCTCGGTCAAATATTTGAAGGGATAATATCACATTTATCCTTGAGTTGAAGGGGTGTTAAAAAAAAAACCCATTATTTGCACAATATCACTCGTATCACTTTATCAAAAGGAAAGAAGAGAGACTGCCTTTATTATGTGAAATGAGAGAATTGCCCATCCAAATATTATTGTCAATATCTCCCCCTGCCGTTTTTCTCTCGTTCTCATCCTCTTTCTTCCCTATTGTTTCATTGTCGCCATAACCATCACCACCTATGGCATACTAACCTTTAACCCACCACCACCCACCAACCCATAACCCACCTACGACCACTTAACCTCCCAACCCACTAACCCGGTCAGCGCATTATTTGTCACAAATCTTTGCGCATTATCACCGCAACTCTTTCCATAACTGCCACCATTGGCCATCATCGCACGTACACATACAGCTACCACATGAAAATAACCAGCCTAGATCTTTCAATGAACCTATCAAAACCACCCCAAACACACTGCACACGCACACATACGAACAAATAAAATGAGCACCAAAACCACCGTAAGCAAACCAATCGAGCTCCATGTGCATATCATTTCTTTCACCATTAGTTCATATCCACAACTATAAACACATATCGGCAAGTGCACACGCGCATGTACTTATGCACACAGATTTGCACGTGTCCACATGCACACCCTCGTACATACAAGCACTCTTACACCAAAAAAAACACACGCATCTAATGAGTGTGTGAACAATACGTTTATGCGTGCATGTGTGGCCTATGTGTTTGTGTGTGCGCGCGCCCACGTTGTGTGTGGCAGAGTAGAAGAAAATGAATGGAAGATTGGGACGTGGGTAATACACATACAAAATTTTATATGTATTTGAAGAGTTCAAAATACACTTTTAACATACAAAATTGTGGCGAAGCCAAAACTATTATTTAGTGTCATGGAACCCTAACGTAGTGATCTGATACATATGGCTTTTCACATTTTAGATACAAGGTGTCTATTTTGTCAAAACGAGTAGGTGATTGTATTTTACCACTAAACTTAAGGACAAAAAGTGATACTTTAAAAATATCACTTCATCAAAACAAAATACTTTACCAAAACAAAATATTTTTTCTTGGTAGATGTGATCCTTTGGACATGTATCTAATCTTTTAATTTTTTGATTCCTTGAAATTTGTTTTTCCCGGGTAGTATCTTTTTTTTTTGTTAATAAGATAATAGCATAATAAGCATTCAGCCTTAGAGCCATTACAAAATAAGATATCAGAGAGTTCAAGTTAAACTAGGATGGCTATAATTGCCAAAATCTAAAGACACTCTGCAAAAGTCTATGAATAAACATCACTACAAACCAGACATATATCATCACTTTGTCATCAACCCAGTCTTGGTAGATATCTATGCGGGCCTGACACACAAAAGATGCTAAAACCCGTGCGTCCTTCAAAAGTTGAGGATCCACCCTGGCCAGGATATCTTATCTACCTCTCTAGTAAATGTTTGTCTCCAAAAAATATTGAAAGTTGAATTCTTTTTGTACTTGAAATGACCTACACCAATAATACTATTGTTACGAACCATTATGGAAGAAGATCCAGATAAGATATGCACTTTTGCGGGAACGAAGAAAACTGATCTACTTTCATTGAGATTTTGGCCTAAATTCCTTGACTCTTGGATACTCAATCAAATTCTCTTTTTTTAACCATTGACTGTACTTTTATAGCCCCGTGTTTAGCATTTTCGGAGCTCGCTGAATTAAGGATCGTCAAAATAAGCAAAAGTAATATTTCTACGAAAAATGCCATTTAGTATCTCATCGGGATAATGGAAGAGGGCATTAGTTTGTTTGCACTGTCTTGAATCAATTGGAATGGAATCGTGAATCTATTTCTTTGCCTCTTTGTCACTAACTTAGAATTCGCATGGAGAAATCATCTATATATGAGGTTACAATGACCACTACACATGATTTGATTAAGTTCTTAATAATCACGAACCAAAAAAAAAAATTTTACCTCAATCTTTTTCACCAAAAAAATTGAGCTAAAAAATTTGTGTCGCGGTCCATCATTAGTTATTGACGGTTAGAAATACATACTCGCTTAATAGAAAGAGAATGAGACTTCATTTGATCTTGTGAATCGAAAGGGAGATAGGTTAGATCTGCAAGGCTCTCCTCATAATGTCCATTTACGACTTGTTTTTGGTAAGCGATCAACATAACCACATATAAATTTAGGTGCATGATATACAACAATATTCCAGTGCATTTCTCCCTCCGAGTTAGAACAAATATGTTTTCGAACTTTCTCTTTAGAACACAAAATGTTACCGCGCAAATCTTAGCAATCACTTGTTCAGATTCTACATACTAATCGTTTTAAACCAGAAGAAAACTTTTGAGTTGAATATTCACATATGTAGAATATCTTCACTCTCAACATTTGCAAACAAGTCTATAAAACATAAAAAGTCAGGATGTTCGTGACGTATACGTGTCAAATGAACCAAATCCTTATTGAATTTTAATTTTCTAGAAAGGGCTTCCACATAATCTGCAGTAGCCCCTATGAGTACTCCACTAGTACGAGGAGTTTTCAATGCTAATTGAGTACCTGGCTCTTTAACAAATTGACCTGCAAAAATATCTACAGCTTCTTCAGATTCGACCAAGTTACTATGCATAAGACTTTAACCATAAGATAGATAACAAATCGACAACGTATTGCTACAAGTAAAGGGAATTCGAATATATTTGGGTTGTGCTAGAAAGGCGGTTATAAATCGATTGACATGTCCAATTCAAATATATTGATTTCTAGTGGCAATGTGGCATGGGCCCATATATATCATTTGCTAAAACACCACCAATTAACAATAGACTTCAGAGTTCAACCACAAGACTATGAAATCTATGGAGTCTACAAGGAGATTTCGACCTTGTTGATTTGGATAATGGCTTCTTCCTAATCAAATTTAGTTTTATGGAAGATTATCATCATGTATATACTGGGGGACCTTGGATTTGATCATTACCTAACCGTTAGAAAATGGGAGCCGGATTTTAAGCCAGAAGCGCAAGAAGTCAAAATTGCAATTTGGATAAGACTTTCAGAACTCCCAATTGAATATTATGAAGAGAAAGTGTTATTCAAGATTCCCAAAAATTTGGCCGACCCATCAAGATAGATATGAACACGGCTACATCTTCCAGGGGGAAGTATGCTAGAATTTGCATTGAAATGGACTTATCCAAGCCATTAATCCCACCATACATACTAAGAAACAAAAAAAATACAAAGTGGAGTATGAATATATTAACAATTTTTGCTTTCTGTGTGGCAGGATCGGACATCGCAGCGAAACTTGCCGGGAACCGACCAGAGAAATGCCAGAGAAGAAAGACAGTACGGGTGAGAGCCGCAACGGTAAGACAGATGGGACAACAGGAGGTACGGAGGGTCTAAACAGTCCAAGGGAACAAAGAGGGCCCATGACAGAGACATCACAGGTCAAAACGAATGAAAATAAAAAGGAATTCGGTTCATGGATGATTATGAAAGAAGGGGAAGAAGGCCTATTGCGGGCAAAGGCCTGAATACACTAAGCCCAACAAATAGGTTTGAGACATTTAGAAATATCCCCATTGGGAGCAATATACCCAAAGTGGAAGGAAAGCTAAAAGAGTCCAATCTGAAGAGAAGGGCCCAAAGGATATGGACCCGCCCCAAATAGTGAAAGCTTATGAGCAGATCCAGCAAGGTGAAGGAATGAGGAAACCCGATGAGACAGGAGAAGAACCACATGAAGCCCAATTCAGTTGTGAAGAATCAACAATTAGGAACATGGGCCAACAGATATAAGGTAAGTTCTGGTCCAATTGAACCATATATCCGAGCAGGAAGAGAGCAACATGGATATAGATAAGTCCAACTCAGTAACAACAGGGTTACATGATACAACACTCTCTAACACACCGAAAAAGAACACGAAACCTCAGCCACCACCATCAGGCAGCCGCATAACCCAACCTCAAAAAAACCCTAACCTTTTTTCGGGATACTCTAAGCAGAATCCTAAAGTTCACACCATTCTGCCTCCCGATCCAACTCCCCCTAATGGACAAGATCTATTTCTAAAACCACTGGAAAGTATTCCCAATAATCAACAGCAAAACCCCATAACTATATATAATCAGGGTCCTATAAACGAACAAAGAAATCCAAATGAAGGTAGAGTACAACAAAACTGGAGAGGCCCCATTGACGGTACACCTCACATGCTTGACAAGAAGTCAGATCGAAGAGGAGTTGAGGATAAAGCGAATCGGTCAAGTACCACCCACATTATGAACTGGGACACTGCCAACTAATGAGTAAAGGGGGTCTAAAAATTAGGAAAGCCAGAGATAATAACATGGCTAACCTCTTAAAGCTTGGATGGAATCTGGTGACTCAGGAAGACCTTCTATGGGTCAAGGTGATAACAGAAAAGTATGTTAAAGACATTAAAGACAAAAAACATTAAGGATTGGGATGTCACTAGAACTGGTTCTCAGGTCTGGAAAAGCATTCAAAGTGGGATTCTTAAGTTAAGGAAAGGCATTAAATGGTCTATAAACAAATGGGAACAAATTGATTTTTGGGAGGATTAGTGGTGTGGAAAAGAACCCCTCAACATTACCAATAGACAGGGGAATGAAAAGCTCATGATTGCGCAGGTCATAAAAAATAATCAGTGGGATTTGGATATGATCAAATGGCTGGTCAAGGAAGCTGAGGGTAAAGAGATACTCAGAATTCATTTACCCCTGCAGATACCAAAGGGGGGTAAGGACCAGCCTACTTAGGGAGTAAACTCCAAAAGAAAGTTCAGCATTGCTAGTGCTTATGAATTGATAACCCACAATAGGGAGGATACTGACCAGAATGAGAACCAATGGAGCTAGATTTGGAGGCAACCTATACCACAAAAGATAATTTTGTTTATATGGCTTATTTTAAGAGATTGGCTCCCATCTAACACCCTCAGAATGGCCAAAATTTGACTAGTGTTAACACATGTCCGAGATGCAAACTTGAAGCCGAAACCACCACCCATATAGTCAAAGTTGTCCCAAAGCCTTAGCAGTTTGGGAAAATGCATGTCTTCTGTCCAATTAGGATTAGCTACTAACCAGATTAACATTGATTGGTTAAAGTATAACATTTTCGCTATGGGGAATACCAATTTCAGTGAAATTGAATGGAAATATACCTTTAGCGCTAATCTATGGCAGATATTGAGAGATAGGAACAAGGAGAGCATTGATGGCTTGGCAACCAACGAAGAAATCTCCTGGAAATATATGTTTTAGATCTGGCTAAGGAGGACATGGAATCCTTTACAAAGCTAAAACCAAGTCAAGACAAGCATAAAGTACCAACATCGATTGTTTGGTGTTTTCCAAATGCTGGGAAAGTGAAGACAAATACAGATGGAAGCCACTGTCAAGAAGATTATGGAGGTTTTGGAGGACTAATAAGAGACAACAAAGCAACTGGATGGGAGGTTTTTTCGGACATCTACCGCTCTATAATCCCTTGGAAACAAAATTGCATGGTACACTCAAAGGCTTGCAAGTAATCAAAGATAAAGGACTCCAAGAAGCTATCTTGGAAACGGACTCCCAACTTGTTAAAGATTTACTAACCAAGGAAAACAACCCATGGCATCCACTAAGTTTCTTGATAATAGACTTGCCGTTTCCTAATGAGAGCAACGGGCACAACAGTTTTATATATACCAAGAGAAGGAAACAAGTGTACTGACAGACTAGCACACCTTGGAGCTACTCAGGATAAGGCTTTTGAATTTCTAGAACACCTCCGGCAGACCTGCTTCCTTTGCTAAGGCCAGATGCTGCGGGGACTGGACAATTCCAGTTGTGCAACTAACTCTTATCGTTAATTTAACTTTCCTTTGCACCAAAAAAAAAATCATTGAAAAGGCCAAGACATTAACCATATTAGTAATTGGAACTAAGTATTCCTTACCAGTTTAACAATAAGCGCTCTCTCCTGGCGCAAGTGAAATAGCTTTTCCCGAATCTCCTCAGTTGTAACAAATTGCTTGCCACCAGAATAACCTCCATTTCCACCGACAGCAGTAATCATGTGCCCATGAGATAATAGGTGGCACCTTCCACAAAGAACTATTCTAAGTTGATGGTGCTTCTTCTTCTGCATAGTTATGACAACTCAAGATCACAGAATAACAGACTTTATAACATGTAAAAGATTTTTCTAGGAATGATTTCACATTGTTAAAACAAGTGTTTCTTTTCTTTCTTTACCATTTTTTGTTTGCGAGCTATTACATATGTACAGGCTCAAATGATGCATAAACTTGTAATATTAAGTGACTGGGCAGTGACGTGTCATTCAAATTAATAACTAACGTATATCTTTGTCCATAGAACAAAATTCAAAGCTCCGTATTGGCTACACCAGCACATATAAATATTTGTCGGCCATTGTAAAACGGCTTGATTCTAACGCTAATAATATGTATTGAAATAATAGAACCAAGTCATTTCTTAGTTAACGATCAGTATAGTACAATCTGACGGTTAATCTTCTTCGCCAAAGTTATAAATGACCCTGGTGGATACAATGTTTGGAGTATTTCCATTTCATGATATTAAGATTTACAATCTAGCTTACTGGTATCAATAGGAAAATTCATTCTCTCTAACAGAGAGAAAAAAACTCAAAATTAGTGTCCTGATTACCAAGCAAATTCCCACAAACAGTTGGTAGGCGCACTCATATTCACTTAACTAAGTCAGATTATCTAATCTGAAATTCATAGAAAGAGATTCATACCAGTTCATAAGTGTCCGGGAAAACATAGCCCGTGTGTCACTCCTTAATCTACAGTGGAGCTCCGCACCTGTAACACCCATAACGCCACTGTCTACATAGTAGATTGCCGCTACCGCGGCCAAGTTTAATCAAAGAGAAAAGAGACGGAAGATTGTCGCTGTCAAATTGGATTAGAAAGAAGACGGAAGGAAGAGAAGAACGTTAGGAGCGATTGTGAGTTGGGAGACAAAACAATAAGGTTGGACGGGCTTGGAATTGTAAGTTTTATGTTGGGCTTAAGAAGTGAGCCATAGATCTTGTAGTATATTTTCAATTTCTTGAAATTGGATATGAATTAGAATTCCAAATAAACTGTTCAAATCCCAGAATTATAATTTTTAAAATCTAATTTCAAAATCAATTTTAATACTAAGGTTAATTCCATAATCTAATCGGATCCCCTTTCATTGAAATTGTTTGGAATTATCCTTGCGTTATCATGAGGAAAACGTTGTGCTTCATGACCCACAGCACATAACAATGAAATGTGCAATCAAATGTAAAGGGAAATGAGCCTCACATCTTAAAGCTAAGCTAAATGGACAAAAAATTATGTTCCTTCTAACCTAATTCACTAGATGGTTGTGAAATATAGCTTTTTCTGTTGCTGAAATTTCAAGAAATTTAATTACATGAACTGGTTGAACACAATGTAGATCAGGCCAAAATATTTCAACCTTCCGGTAGCTATTCCAAATAGTACTGCCTTTGATACTAACGAACTTGATCTGATGAACGTACCTTACGATCTTCTTTTAGGTTATTGAATATTCGTTCTCTGATATCTGTAGTTGAAGAAGAAGAAAAATAAGTGAACATTCTATTCTTGCATAAAATGCATACCAGATGTTTAAGATGTCCACCAAATTGTAATGTCATTTTTGGTGCTAGGATTGTATGAGATACATGCCTGCTGTAAAGGGCTCATCTTCTTCTTGTGAATAAATTCAAATGCAATGAAAAGCGAAATGTGCTGACTCAATTGTTTTCCAGACATATTCTAATTAAATTGTTCGTTTTGTGGAGATGAAAGTGAGAATTAAGTAAAAGAAGCCTACAGATACCCTGCTAGGTTAGGGTGCTAGGTTAGGGTGCTTGTAGTATATATTAGGATCGAACTAAGTATGGTACAACAGACAAACATGCCCATTCTGTTTGAGAGAAGTGAGATTCTTGACAAAGTATAGAACCATGCAGACCTTTCAGCCTTTCTTATTCCTGATTTTTTCTTTCTTCAGATGAATGAAAAACTATAAATTAACAAGAAGTTTTCAGGAAAGATATTGCTGGTTGTCAAGGAAGTTGAATATGAAAACATGTATAGAAGCTACCTGATTGAATGCTGGTTGAGGTCACTTAAGGACTCATCGATATCGATACAAGTATTTTGCGGGGGTAAGTTCTCATTGCTTTCTTTCCTCTGGAGTAAATCCCCATGTTGATGACCAGATACACCAGTTAGTTCTGTTGACATTCTACATTCAGAATAGAAGTCAAACGTGACACTTTAACCAACTCAATGTTGTGCTGAACGGAAAAATTGTGGGTGTGCCAATGAACCATTGAAGGCACATCAATTCAATATCAATATATAAAAGATGAGTCATTGTCTGGAATTCTCAGTTCTCTGGTAAACTCTCAGCTTACTTTGAATGTGGACTTTTAATCTAAACTTCTTAATATTATTTCAATGAATCTGGACTTCAGATCCATTATTATACCTTGCGAATAGACGTCTTATTATTTTATTACCCCTGCATTTAAGTCGCATTGTACACCTGCATCTTTCTTATTCTCACTTCCTTCTTCTCTCCTCTTTTGACACACTCTTTCTCACCTTCTGTCTATCTGCTTATACACCTTTCCTTCTTCCTTTCGCCTTTCCTTCTTCCTTCCCTTAGAATCGAAATTGCTTCCCCTCTTCCTTTCTTAACAAACGAAGCATCTTCAGTTTCTTCTTCAGACCATAGCTCAATTTAGATCCATAAGCTTACTTAATGTTACTTACAAGGCTTTATCTAAGATATTGATCAATAGATTAAGACCCTTACTGAGCTGAATTATTAGCCCTGCCCAAAGTAGTTTTGTCCCTGGAAGATCTACCATTGACAATGCCATAGTGACTCAGGAAATCTTACATTCCTTGAAAAACAAAAAAGGAAAAAAAGGAGGCTTGATATTCAAAATACATCTGGAAAAACTTATGATAAACTAAGTTGGAGCTTTATCAAAAGGACCCAAGAAGATTTTAATTTCCCCAGTAAATGGATTAACTTGATCATGAATATGATTACTTGAGCTTCTATGTCTATTTTGTGGAATGGGAATCCTCTTCAAGCTTTCAAGCTTCAAAAAGGGAAAAGGAGTCCCGAATGCTAAATAGTTGTAATAGCAAGAAGAACCAAATAAGATTGAGAGCTTCCAAAATTGGCCCTTTGATTTCACATTTCTTTTATGCTAATGAGCTAAGTAGTTGTAATATCAAGAAGAACCAAATAGAATTGAGAGCATCCAAAATTAGCCCTTTGATTTCACATTTCTTTTATGCTAATGACCTTATATTATTTTGCAAGAAAGGGGAAAAAGAATGTGACTTGATCATGAAAAAGAATGTGACTTGATCATGAACACTTTAAGGAATTTTTGCATGCTATCTGGGCAGAGTATAAATTTTAACAAGTCCAAGATGTTTGCCTCCAAAAATATTGCTAAGGATAGAGCTCAAGCCATCAGTAGAAGATATGGCATACCTATTACCGATAATCTTGGCATTTACCTGGGGATACCTCTCATACACAGCAGAATATCTAAAAACATCTTCAACCATAATGTTCAAAAAGTTCAAAGCAGGTTATCTGGATGGAAAATCAATCTCCCATCCTTGGCTGCAAGAACCACATTGATTCAGTCAGTTACTTCCATTATCCCCTCCTACACTCTGCAAATCCAAGCATTACCCAATGCCATTTTTTATGCTCTTAATAAACTTAATAGGGCTTTCTTATGGGGTGACACTGAGTCAAAAAAGAGAATCCAACTTGTGAACTGGGACGCAGTCTGCAGACCAAAGAGTAAAAGGGGTCTAGGAATTAGGAAAGCCAGAGATAATAACACGGCTAACTTCCTAAAGCTTGGATGGAAACTGATGACTCAGGAGGATATTCTATGGGTCAAGGTGATAACAAAAAAGTATGTTAAAGAGAAAAAAACACTAAGGATTGGGATGCTACTAGAATTGGTTCTCAAGTGTGGAAAAGCATTCAAAGCGGGACTCCTAAGTTAAGGAAAGGCATTAAACGATCTATAAACAAAGTGGAACATATTTATTTTTGGGAGGATTGGTGGTGTGGGAAAGAACCCCTCAACATTACCAATAGACAGGGGAATGAAAAGCTCATGGTTGCGCAGGTCATAAAAAATGATCAGTGGGATTTAGATAAGATCAAACAGCTGGTCAAGAATGCTGAGGGTAAAGAGATATTCAGAATTCACTTACCCCTGCAGATACCAAAGGGGGTAAGGACCAGCCTACTTAGGGAGTGAAGTCTAAGGAAAGTTCAGCATTGCTAGTGCTTACAAAAGATAATGGGAACCAATGGAGCTAGATTTGGAAGCTGACCAGAATGGGAACCAATGGAGCTAGATTTGGAAGCAACCTCTACCACAAAAGATAATTTTATTTATGTGGCTTATTTTAAGAAATAGGCTCTCGTCTAACACCCTTAGAATGACCAGAAATTTGACTAGTGTTAACACATGTCCGAGATGCAAACTTGAAGCCAAAACCACCACCCATATAATCAAAGGTTGCCCCAAAGCCTTAGCAATATGGGGAAATTGCATGTCTTCTGTCTAATTGGGATTAGCTACTGACCAGAGTAACATTGATTGGTTAAAGTATAACATTGTCGCTGCAGGGAATACCAATTTTGGTGGAATTTATTGGAAATATATCTCTAGCCCTAATCTATTGCAGATATGGAGAGATAGGAACAAGGAGGGCATTGAAGGCTTGGCAACCAACGAAGAAATCTCCTGAAAATCTACTGTAGACCTAGCTAAGGAGGTCATGGAAGCCTTTACAAGGCTAAAACAAAGACAGGACACGCATAAAATACCAAAATTGTTTGTTTAAAGGAAAGTGAAGATAAATACGGATGGAAGCCACTATTAAGAAGATTATGGAGATTTCGGTGGACTAATAAGGGGCGGAAAAAAAAAGCTGGATGGGAGGTTTCTTTGGACATTTACCACTCTCGTAATCCCTTTGAAGTAGAATTGCATGGTGAACGCAAGGGCTTGCATGTAATCAAAGATAAAGGACTCCAAGACGCTATCCTGGAAGCGTACTCCCAAGTTGTTAAAGATTTACTAGCCAAGGAGAACAGCCCAAGGCATCCACTAAGTTTCCTGATCATGGACTTGCCGCTTCCTAACGAGTGCAACGGGCACAATAGTTCTATATGTACCAAGAGAAGAGAAGGAAACAAGTGTGCTGACAGACTAGCATACCTTGGAGCTACTCAGGATAAGGCTTTTGAATTTCTAGAACACCCCCGGCAGACCTGATTCCTTTGCTAAGGCAGGATGCTACCGGGGCTGGACTATTCCGGTTGTGTAACTAACTCTTATCGTTAATTTAACTTTCCTTTGCACCAAAAAAAAAAAAAAACATTGAAAAAGGCCAAGACATTTATCATATTAGTAGTTGGAACTAAGTATTCCTTCCCAGTTTAACAAGAAGCGCTCTCTCCTGGCGCAAGTGAGATATCTTTTCCCGAAGCTCCTGATTGAATGCTGGTTCAAGTCACTTGAGGACTCATCGATACAAGTATTTTGCGGGGATAAGTTCTCATTGCTTCCTTTCCTCTGGAGTTAACCTCCATGTTGATGACCAGATACATAAGTTAGTTCTGTTGACATTCTACATTCAACATAGAAGTCAAACATGACACGTTAACCAACTCAACGTTGTGCTGAACGGAAAAATGTGGGTGTGCCAATGAACCAATGAAGGCACATCAATTCAATATCAATCAATCAATTAATATATAAAAGACGAATCATTGTCTGGAATTCTTAGTTCTTTTGTCAACTCTCAGCTTACTTTGAATGTGAACTTTTAATGTGGACTTCTTAATATTATTTCAATGAATCTGGACTTTAAATCCATTATTATACTGGCAAATAGACGTCTTATTATTTTATTACCCCCGCATTTAAGTCGCATTCTCACTTCCTTCTTCTCTCCTCTTTCGACACACTCTTTGTGACCTTCTGTCTATCTGCTTCTACACCTTTCCTTCTTCCTTCCGCCTTTTCTTCTTCCCTTCCCTTAGAATCAAAATCACTTCCCCTTTTCCCTTCTTAACAAATGAAGCACCTTCAGTTTCTTCTTCACCTTTTTCCGCACTCTAGCTTAAATCCTGAAGAATCATGTAGTAACTATATTGAAAGCTCCATATTCCATGTGCTAATTCTGAAGCTTCCTGGGAGTATATATTCTCGTCGATGTTAAATTTGCACTTTTAGTGATTATATAAATAAAAAAATTCCCGGATTGATCTCCTACTACACCTTTCCTTCTTCCTTCCGCCTTTTCTTCTTCCCTTCCCTTAGAATCAAAATCACTTCCCCTTTTCCCTTAACAAATGAAGCACCTTCAGTTTCTTCTTCACCTTTTTCCGCACTCTAGCTTAAATCCTGAAGAATCATGTAGTAACTATATTGAAAGCTCCATATTCCATGTGCTAATTCTGAAGCTTCCTGGGAGTATATATTCTCGTCGATGTTAAATTTGCACTTTTAGTGATTATATAAATAAAAAAATTCCCGGATTGATCTCCTACTACAAAAAACATTGCAAGACTAAGAATAAGACTAGTATTTCAGAATTCCAGTTACCAATCTTACGTTTTCCTCCACCCAACAGTCAACTAATAGTTGGACGAATTTTCGTTAGGCCTAACATAGGCTTAGGGATTATATAACAGCATCGGTTTGTGGCTGTGTTTTGGAATGACTCAATTAGGTAAAAGTGCAAATGTCAGAGGGCCATGAAATGGAATTAGTCTATTTGTACTTTGCTTATCGGCTTTATCCTCATCATTAGGTTAAAAGCCAACGGACCATGGAATTGAGATGCAGTTATCATCTTTACTTGATTTTTAAAATGTAGCTGCTATTTCATTTATAAATATTTGTGATTATCAAAATTAAACCCAGACCCAATTAAGAATGAGTTTGATCGAGATCAATATAACTCTATACGGTAGATTTTTAAGGAAGAAGATAGCAGTTGTGCGTTTAGAATTAGAAAGGCTGTTGATCGAGATCAATATAACTCTATGATTATGAAATTACATTACAATAGGTGAGGCTTTATTGTGCTTCGCTTTCACGGTACAACCTTTTTTGTTGTTGTGAATTGGCAATTGTGTTGCACGGGCAAACTGAACCTGCGAGGACAAAGTGCCACCAGAATTCCTAATTCCACAGGTTTGTGATCCAATAGATAACTATATTAAAGACGAGTTTCTCTCCAGAATGTCACACGTGTCCTCTTTCGTTTCTCAGCTGTCTAGTGAAGTCTAAGAAGACCTTAAACTTGAAATTCTGAACTAGACTTCTTATTATTGTTACAATTAATCTAAACTTCTAATCAACTTATTGTACCTAGAGTTTGGACTTCTAATATGAATTCTTTTTCACTCTTACTGTAGATATGTCTCTCGCCCTCTTATACAATATGGATCAACTAATTGATTTGGCAATATCCTCATCAGCTAGATAAGCATAAATACTTGAAATGCTTAAGTACCTTTAGTTCATTATTAAACTCACATAAAAACTCGGGGAAATTCGAATCAAAAGTAAAAAAATTCCTGCAAGATTTGCTTGCTGTTTCGGCATTTTCAACAGATTTTTGTTCTTCCATAATTTTCTAGGCCAGATTTGCAACTGAACTTGGGGAAGAATTGCCTCCACATATATTTATGTAATAACAAACCTTATGTTCTAAATATTGGATAATAGGTTCCAATATTTCGCAATTGGATTTAGGTGTTCCTTACAAATTTTTAATTTGTCATTGTTGCATTCTTTTCCCTATATACTCTTTCTGCTTCTAACAGTCAGCCTATGAGTGATACGAATTATTTTAATTATTTCTGGTGCTAACAGTCAGCCTCTGAAATACCCAAATGTCCAAACTTGGGGTTTGATGGAAATTTTCATATGGACCACTTGGAAAGTAACTTCTTCACATTTTTCAAGGTAGTTCGTTAAAGTTTTTTTTTTAGGTTTTCCTTCAAAAGCTATAATGCCATTGATCAAAATAAACTATAGTAAGGGAGTAATTTCGAATTATTGGTTCTATTTAATATGGCTAAAACTGTATATTGTGATGTCTTTTTGTAGGCGGAGTAAGTGTAAAGTGCTAATAAAATATTTTAGACAAGAATATATGAATATCATAATAAGCAATATGCATTAGTCGATATAATTCTTGCATCTGCTCAACCCATTACTTATTCAACTTAGGTCAAAAGCTTAAATACAAAAAAGAATTTTCGTTGTTGATTTGATTATTATTCAAAAGCTTAAATACAAAAAACCCATTACTTTTTTTACAGGTGCTGATCTCAGGTCATCTAAAGGTCTGTGAGCTTGGACTTCTGAATTATAAAGCCAAGTATGTTTTTTATCCATCCGAAAAAAAGAATTTTCGTTGTTGATTTGATTATTATTGGGCCTCGGCATTTAAGGTGCTTCTTGCTAGTTCTTCTTTTTCTTTTCTTTGTGGGAAATTTGAGTTCCATTTATTTGTCGTAATCAAGTGCTTTGTCGTCAGAGAATTTTGGAATTCCAAAAGGTCAAATTTATGAGTAGAATGGTCTACAAGAATGTTTGGATGAGTTGTGTTGCCACAGAAATGAATGGGAGTGGGAACATGAATCAGATGATTTCAAGGCAATTATTAAAAGGCTTGGCTTTTAAGATTACCAGCATTGAGATGATCATGAGATCACCACCAAGCTCCACTTTAAATATCGAAGGATTAATGTTTTAGTATGGATGAAGAAATTTAGAGAATATCGTTTAGGTATACTGATAAAGTACCTGAAACTGATTTTGGAAGATTCCATACATCGATGCCCTGTATTACATCAGTATTCTGTAGAAGAATAAATCTTATAGTTCTTTGCAAATTATCAGCATGAGTCAGAATCCCCACAAAACAGGGGCGTGCATGTGCTGTAGGTCCTTGCCGCCATGCAATGCATTAACATAAGAACATATAGAGTCCTCCACATGTTTGCAAATGACACTATGTCGTTAATTTAGAGTTCTCATGGTCACTTCTCATACTCGGACTGCCATTATCTTGAGTTAATTCTTTCTAGAATAGTTGGAGGCTCAAGGGCTTCCAACATTCTTATTTATTAGAATTTACCAGTATTAGTTCTTCACCGTTGTGATATTGTGAGATTCTTATGCTTGCCTGATTTCGTTAGGTGAATGGATCGTTTACCTTGTCATTCTTGTAAGAGCCAGGTTGTGGAGATTGGATGTAGTAGCTGGAGTTGTCACTGGTTTCTCAACCTCCTTGATCACAGTCGGCTTGGCTAGAGTCTTAAAGCAAAGTCAAGTCTAGTATATATCAAACATGTGCAGCAAGGAGGCTCCCCCTTGCTCCATATACAGGCCGCTTAAAGCGAGCTTGTTTCCTTGTAGCATACTTCTGTTTTGTGGGTTGGTTGGCTACTCAATATGGCAAAAGGCTCGGCCTCCCAGAAATTTTAAGAGGCTACTACTGCAGGTAGCATACACTTTTTGGTACAAGTGCTAGCTTCTGGGAGTTCTGCAATGTTTGAGGTTACAGTGTGAAATAATTGTAACATCCTTGTATTTGTAAAAGCAGTTTGTGAGCAAGTAGCCTTTGTGTATTTTGGTCATAGAGAGAGATGGCAACTTAAGCTATGTCAAATGTATAGTTATATTATTACATCAAAATGCTAAATAATATGCCAAAAGGAATGCTATTTGCCAGACTTTTTACACCTTGGTAATGCATATAAAGAGGAGAATTATGGTGAAGATCTTTATCAGAACAGAGCATGATTAAAATTCCAGGCCTCGTTCAAAAAAGGTGCTTAAATTCAGTTCAATTCAGGAAGAAAGATGAAAGTCCAGGAGCAGCTGGAATTATTGATAAGAAGATGCTGTGAGGCTTTCCCAAGAGCATATCAACAGCCTACTCAAATTCGCATAAGGGTATTAACCTCTATGCATAGCACATGAATTTGAGCATTAGAACTGTGATATGTACCTCTTTCCTAGTATTTGCTTTGCAATATTGAAAATTAAAGGAGCATTTGCATAATATTTGATCCCGATAGTTCTTTTCAAGCATCCTGCAATTAGCGCGAGCTCCTATCATGGCTAAAGTAGCTGGTGGATTATGGTGCTTTCTTCTTTCTGTAGTTGCACTTTGTGGAAAGAAATGCACTGAAATATCATTGAAGAAGAATTATCTATCTCAGCCTCTCTTTCTCTAGGCTGAAAGAAGTACCAAAACTAAGCCTCATAAGTGCATATACTCACATAAACAAATGAGATGAAAGTCGTGTCTTCCAACCAGTTAGGCTGAATAATCAAGTCAAGCTCTTGCTTATCCAAGAAACTTCCAAATTTAAGAAATTCCAAATTTAAGAAATTCCAAATTGATCAAAATCCCAATCAGCCTTACTATTGATGGGCAATGTACTATGTGTCCTAAAGCTGGCCATCCTAGGAGTATTTATTCAAAAAGTTCAGCAAACTCACCAAGAAATTGAAAGCAAGATTAATCAAGATCATGAAACAGCTACATGATAAATCCACTATAGTAGACACTATAAGCCAATTGCACATCAAGAAAAATCCTATCTCTAGGTATCATGAAGACAATCATGAAAGTTGCTGCAGTTCCTTGGCTTGGTGGTTACACATTATAGCAACTGCTAGTACCCAAAGCTTGCGCAACGCAAGCTCCACTCCCTTTTGCATTGCTAACGAGAGAAGAGCTCTTCAGAGGTTCAACATGATCCAACAGTTTTATCTAGTCGCCATAGCATAATGATTGCTCTTGTGGGCAGGAGCCGTCTGCCATAGCATCAGGGGCCATGTACTCGAGTTCCACTTAAATACTAGCTAATAAGCCCGTGCAAATGCACGGATTTGAATATAGCTTGATTCTCGTTAGTTATACGGAGTATATTTTATCATAATCGATTACGTTTCGTATAAACAATTAACAATAATATTGTAAAACCCAAAGACATTAAAGTCATAATTAAGTATTTAGGAACAAGGAACATTGTCAATTGGCATCATGACCCAAGTAAGCAATTATGGTCACATAATGGCATCAAATTATATATTGTGTATGACATCATCTACTCACCGGGAACTTCACCCCAGATAAACATAAATCAACCTCATCAGAATCCCGTTAGAATCCCGTTGTGCCTGATGAAGTCCGCAAAATTGTTGGCTTTCATTGTCTCTGTGGTGAAAGAGACGGAAGTAACTTACGGCCTGTATTGCCCTCACTTTTAACATTCATGGGCCATACTCTAGCATAAAGACTAAGCAAAACTCGAGGTCAACCGGAGAGCCTACTTAGTCCACCAGAAATAATGCCAATCACAAATAAAGAGGCATATTAAGCCAATTTCCGGGAGGACTGCCCCCGAAATCTTACACTCTTTAATAACTCTTCTTAGTAGGGTGTGAGTCTAGTCCCACCCAGTCTTACTTTTTTGCAATATATCGAGCGCAACTGCTATTTAGGCAATTCCATAAAATGTTTTTAAAGTCGTCTCATATCTTTCTTCATGAGAAGTATTTTATTTCACGTGTTTCTTTTGTCTTGTAGGTTTTTATGCGTGTTTAAAATATTGAGGCTATACATGTATAGGCTCAACCGTTCAGCCCATTACCACTGGGTTTGGATCAAAGGGAACTTCTTGGTCAGTGTACGTAGATACAAAAACATGATCACCATTACCGTCACCAACCATCATCGCTACCTCTCGAGTTGCCACCACTATTATCATATTAGAGTTACCACGGCCACCAAGATCGCCACCTCACTGCTACAAAAAACTACTGCATTGTCAACCAGCAGCAGCTCAACCACAACCACCACTACCACCCCACTACCATTCATAGGTGCACCTTTTCTGCCACCTTTATCATCACCATTACCCCACGGGTCACTATCGTATCTGCCTTCATCCGCTTGCTAGCATAGTTACCATAAATACGACCATGGATTATCCGCACATGTCCACCATCACATTGTTACGACCTATAGTATATATGTTTATACTTAAAGTAAAAGTTGTCTTAAACCGCATTTACTTTTTTATTTTTCTTCTTTGAAGTCATTCTAAACTTATGTAACTTATTCACCAATTATTTCTAAGTCCCTCTTGTAGTTTACTATCTAATGTACTCGGTTCTATACCGTGACATTACTTAGTGCATACAACTACAAACTTAGGGTAAAGCTTACAAAAAAATAATTATTGCAACTTTTTCCTTAAAAGAACTAAGAGCAAAACAAACAAATAAATATGTTTCTTGGCAGCATTTCATTCCCATTTCCTTTCTGATGTTATGTTATAAGCTGCATCCTTAGCTCTTTCTAATGCTCCTTCTAACACATGCTCCACTCCACCCCCACTGTGATTTTTGGCAACCCAGAAAGAAAAAATTCTCATCCAACCCCAAGTTCAAACATAGGCCTAACTATATGAGAAATGGCAATAGAGACCACCTGGTCATTGAAGCAAGAAGGGCCCTCCACCCCACCCGCAGGCCTGATTCCTTCATTGCTTTTTAATGAAGGAATTCTAAATTCACTGATCCAACCAATGATGAATTGTACTGGAGTTGATAATACTCACCTGGAAATCATCCCAAAGCTCATCATGATCACAATTTTTACATCGAATTCACGCTTGACTACAGAAATATACACAAAGGCCATGGATGTTAAAAATACAGGTACGGTAAAAACCAAACTCCACACAAAGGATCTATAATAATGCTCAATCTCCTCCCGTCTATGGGAACCTCTTCCTCCTTGCGGGAATATTGTTGCCCTGAAGTGCCCGAGCTCATATGCCTCAATCACTTTGATGAAGTTTCTAGGTCCTGTGACGTCTGATATGTAAGAAGTTGATATCTTTCTCAGCTTGGAATCAATGTCGGCATCTGCAACTCCTGGAAGAGATTCTTTATGCATTTTAATGGATTATCGGTCTATATTCCGTCAACTTTTAGCTGTAATTTGCATCTATTTTCTCCTGTAGTTATGAGCGCGGCTCAAACCCAATGGTCTTTTACGGCTTCTATAAACTGATTACATATGTGAGATTGAAGTCAAGTTCAAGGTATTTATTATAAGCGGATTAACAGTCTAGATTAAGAGTCATTAAATTTAAGGTTTAATAAGTGCATCATAAGTGTCCAGATTAGAAGTCCAAATTCAAGGTATAATAAAGTGGATTAGAGGTTCATAAGTCAAGATTAGATGTCTGAATTCAAGGTAAAATTAATTGAAACAATATTAAGAAGTCTTGTTTAGAAGTCTACATTCAAAATAAGTTAAGACTTCACCAGAGAGCTGAAAATTCCATAGAATGACTCGTATTTCATATATTTATATTGGATTGATTTATCTGTTGGTGATTTGTCTGTGCATCGGTTGGTACCTCAATTTGACATAGTTGAGTTACTTGTGTTGCAACAAAAAATTGGAGATTTACCAATTCCTAACTTCATGGCTCCCTGAGGAGTAAACGACATTTTAACCTGTCCGATGCAGGGTTGGGTGGATTGGTTCCTCCACACCTTGTAAATTTCTCAAGCTTGTGGACTCTCGATCTCAGTTTTGGCCACCTTAAAGCTTAGAACTTCAGATGGCTTTCAGATCTTCATGTGCAGCAGTATCTTAGTTTGAATCAAGCAGAACATAGTCAAGCTTTCAATTGGTTGCAGACTCGCAGGGGACAAATATGCTTTCTTCTCTAGTAGATATAAGCTCATTCATTCTCTTGCACTATTAATCTTGACGTTTCTCGTCCTAGTGTCATAAAGTTTACGTTGCTAATCTACCCTTAATCTTTCCAACAACATCTTTCCTTCTTTGATACCTAGTAAGGTGCTTAATCTCATTGGGCTTCATTCTCTTAGACTACGAAACACTCGTATTTTTTGCCCAATCCCGAGTAATCTTCAGGACATGACTTTCATTTGAAAATAAAATTAGTTGTGAACTAGCTTAAAGTTACAAAAAGTGTTTGGGTATAAAGTGATTAAATCAGTTTTGATATGACAAAATGACCATAAAGGATTATGGATTATAGAAAAAGTGATTATTTCATGATCCTCACTTTCAACGATTATGGATTTAATCAGTTTGTAACTTTTTTAGTCAGATTAAATCTCATAATCTCTTTTGCAAAAAACTCACACACCTGATTTAATCTAGATTAAATCAAGTTTGACCATCCCAAAATCAACCCCAAATACCCTCTAAAATGAGGATACCACGATCAATGGGGAATGTCTGCAACCTCAAATCACTTCACTTGTCAGCAAACAAGCTTGGGATTTGGATACTTTGAAGTCGTTTTTGGATGCCTTTTGGAATTTGGATACTCTGAAGTCGTTTTATTAGATGGGAGAGCCAACTATCTGGTTATTTTGATGGTCATCAAATCTAGAAAGTAATTAAATTAATGGTCCTCCATTGCTGGTGTTGAATTGGTATAGCTATTATGTGGTATGCGTGCCAAACACTTCACTCACCCACTAATTTATAAGGGTGATTGTCTGATGTGCTTAATGATAATGATTCAAGAAAGAGTTATCTTTTTCTTTTTTTTTTGGTTTTGTGTGAGTATGTGTGGGTGGGGGTGGGGGTGGGGGTGGGGGTGGGGGAGGGGGAGGGAGAGGGGTGAACGTTTCTTAAACTTTTATTCGTGTATTTGCACATTGTATAACATTTTAAAGCACGGTTGCGGTAAGTTCATTTGCGGCAACCAGAAATAATAGCCCAAAGATTTGGCAGAGGCCAAGTACCCCTTCCTTGACTATGTTAATTATGATTTTTAAACTAAAGTGTTAGACCTATGGTTGGACAACCTAGGCTTATATCTTGTTTTAATGATAACTACACATTGATTATGTTCTAATGTGTGCTTTGAGTGTATTCTTAGTAGGTATATACATGCACACTCATGAAGACACATTTGAGAAGTTGGATAGATGGATTAAAGCCAAAGAAGCTTAAAGTTATAGTGGACATGCTATATAAGCTTCATCAAGTCCAATGTCGAAGAGCAACAAAGAACGCATCGGCTAAGTTACTATCGATTATAATTGATCTTTACTATTATGTAACTAGTCTTGGTTTGATGCTTGGATTGATGACTATGACCTAAAAAGACCTTAGGACACCTTGTGCATTGCATGTGAGTTCATAACCTTTCACACAAATGTGGTTCTTGAAAATGAGTGAACTTTGGAGCTCACTCATATTTTCTCAAAAACTATTTTGGTGCTAATATTTTCATATCTTGATAAAACTTTTCATTAGCTTTCCAACGCAAAAAATGGCACCTCAATCCGATTTTTCTAGAGAGAGTTATGCCCAAAATAGGAAAGGGGGTTCCGTGACGCTGATTGGCAGTAGGGTATTACAGTCGACTCTATTGAATCCAGTCGACTTCATTCCAATGCAGTCGACTGCATTGGTCAAAAATCAGTTCCAACGGCTATTTTTGAGGACAAAACTCCAACGGCTATTTTCTTGTGATTATAGTCGACTGCATTGATTACAGTCGACTGCAATGGCAGTTTTGCCCATATTTTGCCTAACGGCTATATTTGATCTCTTCTTTATATAAATGATTTGGGGCTTATCAAACACCATGGAAACCACATTCTAAGCCTCCATTCATTAGAGAAACATCAAGGCTCATAGATTAAACTTATCTCTCTTCATCTTCATGATTTTACATCATTAAAGAGAGCATCTTTGTGAGCAATTCTTTGATTGAGAGTGAGCATCCTTTAAGTCATCAATTCTCTCATCTATCTATTGTACTAGAGCTTCATTTGTACTTATTTCCTTTCAAGAGAATTTCTTTGTACACATTTGATCTTTGTAAAAGGATTGTGATCAAGGCTTGGGTTTGTCAAGTCTTGGGTGAGCTTTGTGGATTCAAGGCTTGCTCTTGATGTGGGTATAGCATCAAGGGATTATAAGAGGTTCGATCTTGACCCGTAAGGAAGATCATACTAGTGGATTCTAGTACTCTTGCAAGGGACTTCCTTGAAGAGGTGGACGTAGGCTTGTGGGTATATCAAGCCGAACCATTTAATTCTCCTTGTCAAGTATCTCTAAACCCTTCTCTCTTTACATTATCGTTTTACATCCTTGACTGATTTATGATCCTTCCAAGTTGAAAGATTAACAAATTGGCATTCCTTCTGAATCCAGCAACAAATACTTCCTATTTTGATGAAATTCTCTTGCTTTGGATGAAGATCTTACCTTTTGTTATCACCCACTTAAAATGGAATATGAAAAAAGCCTCTTATTCAGATCTTTAGTTGGAAAATAGATCTTTATTTTGGCTCGTAAATTAACGGAATTTATGTAAACTAGTAAGGATCACGTGCTTTGCACGATATATAGTGATTTGAAATAAGAATATTCTAAAATTTGGTTAAAAATTAATTAAAATTAATTAATACGACTATTATAATTAAACGATAATTAATATCAAGTGTTTATATTGGAGTTCTCTATTGTCAGGTATTATGTTTTGATGGCATATATATGTCTAGCAAGTGAAGTTGAGAAAAACTTTGAATTATAATTAAGTTGTATTACGAAAGTTCAACAATCAACCTGAAAAGGATTGTCGAAAATAAAATGTCTAACATGAAGAAGTTATTATTAATAAATGTATAACAATGTTTGTAAAATAAAATGGGTTAGGAGCTTAAATCTTGCATCTTTAAAATCAAGAATCAATCAAGCTCAAGAGATCTATCAGGACACATATAGAAAATGAACTGTGTAAGCAACAAATTTAGTAGCCCTAACTTTCAATAATCTTTCCAAATTTTTTCTATCATTCACTTTTAGAGTTTTGACACTTTTTTCTGCAAGCATCACTACTAAAGTTCAAAATATCATCACTTATGATTTTCAGTATCATTCATTACCTATCATTTTCCTTTCTATCCAGTTATGGCCATTTCTTGTAGCGATGATTATTGGGGGTCAAAATATCCCCTGCAATTTATTTGCTTTTGGTAATGATCTATTCTATAACTCCCTCAATTTAATTTTTTTTATTTTTTTGAACTGTCTTAAAAAAATTGATCAGTTTTCAAATTAAAAAAGATTTTGTAACTGTTTTTACATGCTTACCCTTTGTAGACATTTTTTTATTCTACTTCTCTCTCCACATTTAGTCATTTACCAACCTTTTCTTCTCTACTGAATCAATTTTGTCATGCCCCTCTATCTCTCTTGGGATAGAATGAGAAACTCATAAAATAAGACTTATATCTTAAATAAATGTGTGTCAAATATGATCAAATAATTTCGGACGAAGGGAGTAAAAGTTTCACGTATCTCTTATTTTAGGATTAAAGTACAAAGCAAGTCTTTTTCAACTTTTTCTATCTTTAAGTTCCAATGTTCGAGTACAATTCGTCTAAAATGACACTTAATCTTAATTATACTTTCTTTTTTCTAGTTTTCAATTAAAATATATATATAGTCTATAGTCTAAGTTTCTTTTGATAGTGTACTCTAAAGCTCTTTTTTATATTTATCTAGCATGACCTTGTTCATCGTAGTAGTAAAATAAGGCTATTAATTTAGTTGTAGATGTAATTTAGCACATATTTTCCTTAAGATTTTTATTTTTAACACAGACTTTACCTACTCATCTAAAAAGTATATATACATACGTACCTATGTGTGTCCTTTTGAAATTCATACTACAAAATGTATGTGCGAAGTTGATATCAGATCGTGGTAATGAACTAAGTAACTTCAATAATGTTCACAAACCTACGTTTATCACCCTCTATTTATATATACGCATTGCAATTTTAATATAGATACAAATTTAACAAAAGTTCATCAAGAATAATTTGTAACCCAAATCATTCATTAAATAAAGACGTGTATCATCAAAATAAAAAGAAAAAACAAACATATTACCCATGGTACACCTTCCTCGATAAACACTCAGCGTGAAAGTCGGCAAACTGGCTCAGTCTCACTAGCCACATCATCCCAGCACCGGCGAACGCCGGTGGTGGAAGGCTTCTATGGTGGTAGTTAATGGCGGCAGCTGCCGTGGTGTTGCATAATAGTTTAATGCAAATAAGAAATGTTATACATCTTCTTTCAAATTTTAAACCCCAAATTCAATTTTTCATTTCTGTTCATTTGGTTTGTTGAATTGTGATGGTTTGTTACAAGTGAGTAGAATGAGAAAGCCGTAACACTTGATTGAGGTGAGAAGGCCGAAGAAAAGTGAAAATGCTAAAGAACACAATGATGGTGGGATGTAATTGTGGCTGTGGTTGTGGCCGATTAGGGGGGAGGGGAGTGGGGCGTGTGTATGTATTGGTATGTGTGCATATCGTCTGTGTGTGTGGATGGGTGCACGCGTGTGTGTGGATGCATGTATATGTTGTCTTTGTGTGTGTAGGAGCTCAAAAGTCTAAATGGATGATGGTGGTGGTAGTGGTGGTGGGGCTGTATGGGTGAGATGAAGAAATGAGGAATGATATTTGAAAAATTACATTCTTAAGTGACGGGCATTTTGATCTTTACTTCCTTTCAGTATTTTCGTTCAATCAACGGACATAAGTGTTATTCGTGCAAAGCACGTGATCCTTACTAGGCTAGACTAGTAAGGACCTGGACGCGTTACAGTTCAATCCTAAATTTTGAATACGGACATATTGGTAATAGGAAACTATCGTAAAACTGGAGTTTTCTAGAATTTTCTAAATCTCCCCCCCTCCTCTAGATGCCCTTTTTAACTGAAGTCTTCATTCAAAAATAGTATTCACCAGGGGTATTTTTTACTTGAAACTTATTTCCCATCAAATACCCATTTTAAATTAGAGTGTTATTAAAAAAAATAAGGGTGTATCTGGCTTCTCTTAGGATATCAAGTGTCATTCCTTAAAATAACCTTATATGAATATGTGCTTTAGTTAGAGTTAAGATTTGTTTTATCTTTTATTAAAAAAAAATCCTATAAAAACCTATAAAACCATCCATGAACTCCTGCAAAATCTTTTATTACCTAAAAAATTTCTATCAAAACCTACCACCTTCATTCACGTTAAAGCTAAATACCTCAGAGTTGCTACATCTTTCTGTCAATTTCGATTAATGAAAACAACTTGTAGAGAACGGTGTTTTCTATAGCCTTTAAGAATAAACATAATCTACCTAAACTAAATTGAATATCTTGTCATAAACTCAATCATTTTTTAATTTTGTATTTCATATTTGTATGTTGATGCTTATGCTACAAAATTCAATTATTGTGCATGTATATATGTTTTAATGCAAACATATTCGTATGTCGAAACTATCATAAAGCAAAAGTTTAATTCTACATTTCAATTACGGACATACCGGTGTAAGAAAGCTATCATAAAAATTTTCTTTTTTTAAAATTTTAAAATGTATAAGAATCGCTAAATCATAAAATTTTGATCCTAGTTATAATTTGAGTTCGTGGCAAGTATATAAACTTAGATTCGTATTAGAGTTATTGGAATACCCTTACTTGCATGACAAGATATCCTTGATATGGTTTTCATTTTTCTATGATCCACTGCATCCCGAGATGTCATAAATTTATATAATAACATAGTTTTCACATGGCTATTTTCTTCGTATATTTCACTCTTATAAGTGATAGGATTAGATGAAACTCAATTGATAAAGACTTCATTTTACTTCGGCTCAAGTGATTAATAATCCCTTTTGAACTTGAAAACTCTCAAGTTCTGATACATAAGTGGTTAAATTACTAACTATTTTTTTCTTAAAATATTCTTTTTAAGTGTAAAAGTTTTCTAAATATTTTGACTTTTCAAAAAGTAAGGCTAAATTACTACCGTTTTGGCTAACTTTTAGTATTTTGACACTAAAGAGGTTCACTAATGCATCTTTTAGTAACAAGAGACTGTGAATATTATCAAAATGGGTAAGGATATGGCCCTGACATATAAAATAATCTCAAAGGATTAAAATGGCTAAACATTTTTCATTAAAACTACCCTCTATAGGAAATAAAATATTTTCAAAAATTAAGTTTACTTTTTACTTCTAAAAAAGTGAGTCTAAACTATAATATTTTTGACTAAATATAAACAATTTGCTGCTAAAGAGGTTATTAGTTCATTAATGCATCTTTAAGTGAAAAGATACGGGACCTTTAAAGAAAACCTTTTTATCAAAATATAACCTTAAAACTTACTAACATCAAAATCGATAAAACAAGCACCTTAATTTTCGTTACTGTTTAATTTGCATGTGACTGCATATTATATTTAATTTGCATATGACTGCAGATTATATTTATTGACGTAAGACAGTGTCAGAATATCTACAACTTCGACTAGGCCTTTTCTTTTTAACTTTTATGATGAATTTATATATTATTTTGTGTTTGGTGGAAATAGCGGACTGTTATAATTTTGGGACTCATATCCTGAGGTTAGGGTGAAATTACAGTCAATGATACAATGTTTCAAAAGATAAAGTTGTATTGATCTATTAAAAAAAAATTTACTTATGTTATCGATACATATTTTTTAAATGTCAATATTGATGGTGATTGTGGTTTGTGGAGGGTTGATTTAAGGCGATGGTGGGTCGTCTGGTGGCGGTGGGTGAATTAGACTGGTGGTGGACTAATTGGACACAGTGGTAGGTTGATTACTGGTGGTGAAAGGTTGCTTTGATGGTAGTTAATGGCGGCGACTGCCGTAGTGTTGTGTAGTAGTTTGACACAAACAAGAAATCTTATGCATCTTCTTCCAAATTTCAAACGTCAAATTCAACTTTTCATTTTTGTTTATTTGGTTTGTTGAATTGTGATGGTTTATTCAAGTGATTGGAGTGAGAAAGCTGTGACAATTGATGACATTTGAAGAATTACCTTATTAAGTGATGGGCATTCTGCGCTTTTCATCCTTTCAATATTTTCGTACGGTCAACAGACATAAGTGCTACTTGTTCCAACAAATTAACACGCGTATTTGATGAATGATCTGGGTTATAAATTATTCTTGATAAATTTTTGTTGAATTTGTATTTATGTTAAAACTGTAACGCGTATGTATAAATATAGGGTGAAATTAAAAATGTAAGTTTGTGAACATTATTAAAACTACTTAGTTCATTACTATTATTTGATCAACTTCACATATTAATTTCCTAGAATAGATTTCAAAAGGGCACACATAGATACACATGTATATAGAATTTTTAGATGAGTCGGTGTGGTATTATCTTATAATTTTGTATTAAACATAAAAGTTTTATGACAAATATATGTTAAATTACATGCAAAACTAAATTTATAGCCTCTTTGTACTACTAAGATAAAAAAGGTCATGCTAGATAAAAATCAAAGAGAGTTTTAGAGTATACTATCAAGAAAATTTTAAAGTGCACTATAGATTTTTTGATTGAAAAGTAAAAAGAATAAAGTATAATTAAGATTAAGCGTATAAGTTTTAAAAAAATTGTACTCGAATGTTGGAGCCTAAGATAGAAAAAGTTGAAAAAAGATTTGTTATGTACTTTAATCTTAAAATAAGAGATAGATGAAAATTATACTCCCTTCATCCCAAAATATTTGATTATATTTGGTTGTATGCTTATTTAGGATATAAGTCTTATTTTATGAAATTTTATTCTGAGAGGAGAAGGAGAAGGGGAAGGGGGGCTTGGGGGGTGGGGGAAGGAAAAAAGTGATTTAGTAGAAAAAATGGATCGGCAAAGGATTAAATATGGAGAGAGAAATAGAATTAAAAAAAGTGTATAAAGGGTAAACATGTAAAAACAACTACAAGATCTTTTTTCATGTGAAAATTGATCACTTTTTTTTGGATCTCCTAAAAAAAAATATGATCACTAAGATATAATATGGAACATTCAGGATTTTCTTTAGGGTCAACTTCATGTGACCAAAGAAATAAGTATGATAAATAGTAAAAAATATCGGTAATAATTGATGTGAAAAATACAGGTCTAAAAATAAAACCATGTTTTAAGCAATGAACTTTTCATACTTCCACCCCTTGACTAGCAGTTAGTAATTGATTTTTTATTTTAGTGTAACTATAATAGTCATATTGATTAATTTTAATTTTGTTTCACCAAGATTTATAATATTTTTATTTTAAATCACTATATAATGTACAAATCACGTGATTTTTACTAGTTGAGTAATAAACATGTGAAACTGACCCAAAATCTGCTTTAGGTTGCTTTGTTATATACACCCCAAGCTGAACTGGTCCACTCCAAACTCCTATTGATCGTGAAATAGTTTACTTTCTGAGCGGGAATATCAACTCCTATTATCCTAGGCTAGACTAGTGCAATTAGTCAAGTCTTCTGGCCGCCTAAACTAAAGTGACCAAAATTAGTCAAGTCATGTAGTCCTCAAATTGTGCTGTAAGGATCCTTCCTCTGGCTGCCTGGCCGCCTAAAGCGACCAAAATTTCAACATGAAACAAAGACTCCTGCATGGGACCTCAGGAAACAACTGTTTTTTCTGCATTGAATTTGCGTTGACAAAGGATAGGTAAATTCTTAAGAAGTACAAATAAGACTATTTTGCCAATTGGTACAGATAAGGCTTCAATAGTTGATTTCTCAGAGTTGCTAATTCCGAATAATCTTGAGTTGGGAAAATATGCCTCTAGTTGACACTTACTCCAGTCTTAAGAACATTCAGATGTAAGGCAATATTAGACTCAAGTATCTAAACTCCAATCTCAAAAATACTTGGTAGAGAATAAAAGTTTGGAAGTCAAGGTCATGCACAATAATTAGTAAGAGGAATCTTGGAAAATGACATGGGTTTAGAGGTTTTAGGTGTGGGAAATGAAGCTAGTAAAAATGAGGGGTTTGTAGAGAGTGGGATGGTATGTGTTGTGGGTGTGAGTGTATACAGGTGTGAGTTTTGTGTGTGTTAAAGAAATAAAGAGAGGGAGAAGATGCTGCCAAGAGGCGGCTCATGTGTGAGTTGGGTGCTCATGTGTGTGAGAGCATAATGTGTAATTGGTGTGGTGGGTCAGTGGGACAAGAAGAAGGAATAGGGAGGAGCCTGTCGTTGGCCAGCGGGTAGAGATAAAAAGGAAGGATAAGAGGAAGAGAAGGACGGAGCGGGTTATCTTGGGTTAACGTTAGATCGATACGTGCATATACTAGCGCACGCTTATCGTTAGCACGTGAAATTTTAAAGTATGATATCTTAGCCTATATTAGGATTTATGGCAAAAGTTTATTATTTTCTGAAACTATTTATATTTTTAATATTTTCAGTAAACATAGAATTGTAAAATTCTTTTGGAGCCTTTAAACCCAGAAAATGTTAAGGGAAAAATTAGAGTAGTTTTTATATAGTATAATAAGGAATCAGTATAAATTTGATGATTTTTGGAATCGATTTGTTATCATTTTCAGTAATGGATTGAATTTAGCAAAACACAAAATAAAGAAATAGTTTTACTGCTTTTTAAATTCTGATTTCAATTTCTATAATTTATATATACACTTTAAAGTTCTTGTAAAAATTATGGGACTTATTTTGCAGCTGGAAGTAATTATGGCTATTATTGGGTTTTTATTTTATTTAAAGAATTTATTTTAATTCGAAAATATTAAAAAATTCAGAAAATGCATATTTTGAATTTTAATAATATTTTAAGCTATAAAAGTGTTTTATTGTAATTTATTAAGAAATTTAGAATACCATTACGCATTAGTGAGCGTATAGTGTTTTCGGCTAGGTTGGCCATGCGCGGGAATCATTTTGAGTTGCGTCATTCTGGGGTTAGAAGTGAGCGCCGTTTGGGTAGTTGATAATAGGGTTTATAGTTTAGTAGTGTAGATTATTTTTCTAATAAATGAATTTGCCAATTTAGGTTAATTCAACGACTTTTGGATCGATGTCAATCAACATTGCATAGCGTGGATCGAGGTAAGGGATTTCTTCTGAAACCCAATTTCCTCTATATGTCCTCATAGATATTTTTCTGAATTGTTATCGCTATTCTTTGGATTCTGTTATTTTGATAAAGTCGCATTGTTTGCCATATGAACCTTTCATTGAGCCTTGAGATGTTTGTTAAAACTCTTATCGATGCTCATTAATTCTTGTCCATCGAGCATTGAATAACGTGTTGCATTTATCGATTTGTTGTCATTCTGCATATTGACATGAGAGTTTGCATCGGTGCATTTTGGCGAAGTTGGTGGGTATTGGAGGATTTGGTGTGGGCTAGTACCTTGATGGACTAGCCGGTGTATTGGTGTGGGCTAATACCTTGACGGACTAGCCGGTGTATTGGTGTGGGCTAGTACCTTATTGGACTAGCCGGTGTATCTGTGATTGATTGTTTGTATCCCATCCGAAAATCATATTGACATCTGATCGAATTGTTTTTTTGAACAAAACCATCATTGTTTTGCTTTTATGAGCTCTCAAAAGCTCCCTCCCCTTTGATTTCCTTTCCACAGGTAATATCGAACAATAGATCGCATTGGGTGTGAAATAGATCCGAGCACAGGAAAGAGAAATTTAGTTTTGGTCATTAGAACCCCTGCGTGGGTGAAACGTCTTTGTTTAAATTTTCTTAGACTTAGATTTGGTATTTCAATTACGACAGTTGATTGAGAGTATAGTTTGATTGACAGATAGTTACTCTGATAGCTTGTTGCATTATTTATTGAGGTAGAGGACACTATTGTCTTAGTTTTATCGATCGATTGAGTATTGTTTTAGTGAATTGATAGATTGAGTGTCTAACGTTCCGAAAAATTCCGGGATGTTACATGATTTAAGTCCGAGAAGAGCTTTTTGGTAGTTTTACACCTAGGGGCATTTTAGTAATTTTACATACTCAGTGAAGGAGGTTCATTTTGGGAATATTTTGTCCATATTAAATTATAATGTTGTACTGTAGGCTGTATTATGATGATTTAATTATTTTTAGGTTAAAGCTAAAGACTTTTCAGTTAGGATAATTTAGCTGTGGATCCAGGTAATGGATTCTATCTAAACCTTGGGTAAGGACTTTTGTTCGAATCTTTATTTGATAACTCGTACTTGTAAGTACTCCTTTGAATTACTTATGACTAATGTTGAACTCTGAAGTATGTATTGATATCAGCATGTTATTGTCGAGAAAATCCTAATATTTAATGAAAATCAATTATTTGAAAATCTTGTAATGCTCGTAGGTATTGCATGCTGAGAAAATCTAATAATTGTCTGTATCCCGTTCTTTCGAATTGTTGTGCCTAAATCCGATAACCATCCGCAATTATTTTTGCTGTTTATTTGTGATTTCCTTCTAGAAATTCTAAATGATGACTTATTTTGGTATGCTACGGTTATTAAAATTTGATCTGATTCTGGTGAATTGAGCTTATGTTAAAATTCATTGATATTGTTAATTCTTCTGTGTTGACCTGGGTTTCCGTTCTGTGGGAGGGCGTAATAAGGCTGGCCTGAATCCTGCAGGAAACGCAGGCTAGTATCCAAGTGGATTAGTAATTATTTTGGTACATCATGCATGTGTACACTCTATTAGCTTGCCAGAATGGCATTGTAATCGCCCTAAGATCAACGTTGATTTTTTATTTTCTCTGTTCTATATATTGTCGTGATTGCTATGAAAATGACTGGAAAGTATTCTCTGAAAAGCTCACCTTTCGTTTGACTCCCTTCTACAGGTGATGATCAGTAGTAGATTGTTCAGGAATGGATTAGAGACTGAGTGAGATTCCGATGAGCTCATCACCACGGTATAGTAAGACCCATGCGTGGGTCGATACTGTTATTTAATCTTAGAAAATTCGAATTACGAAGAACCTAAGCTGTAATAGTTTAAACTAAGCCGTTGTGATCTAGTGTCTTGAGAAATTTGAGTTGATCCTGAATTAGATTATTTGGAATATGAGTTAGTGAACAGGTCTGACAGGTTTGACGTGATCCGGTAAGTTAACGATCAGAGAGTTCGGGGCGACAGAGCTCCGGATTTCTAGGTTTTTACAATCACCCATGAGCTCAAGCTATTAAAATGCAAAACCAAATGAAAAGATTTCATGAGCTCCAACTCCAGTAGTAGGAATAACCTAGAACTTTCACATAATGATCATTAATTGTCGCTATAACTATTAGTGACATTTTCATATAATTTTTTTTTGTAACAAATAAAAGCCACTGACATATACTTACTAAACATTTTTTTGTCGTTACTATAGTACTTATACTTACTATATACTTACTAGTCTCATTTTATTAGTAGCCATGATCGGAGCTATAGTACTTACTATGCATAGGACTACTCATCCATTTGCCGATTTTTTTGTCTCATTGGGTCCCAATTGAACCTGAACAAGATTATGCACCACGTTCAGGCGCGTTAAGAGTAACATGAATATGATGTTGACAGTGTCTGGCTAGTAGTAGCTCCAAGTTGGAGCTACTATTATAAATTTATAATGTAGTTGGAGCTACTATTATAAATTTATAATGTAGTTGGAGCCTCCAACTAGCTTATAAATTGCCTCTAATTTCCTCCCAGTTTCCCACATCAAGGCCTCAAGATGTCTCTTCAAGGCTTGCTAGTATTGCTTCTTGGTGTGGTGGTTCTCGTCACTCCCTCCCTTGCTCATTACCCCAAGCCACCCCCATATGAGCACAAGCCACCCTTTCCTCCTATTGTCAAGCCTCCCCCATTCATAAAGCCACCGCCCTTCGTTAGGCCACCCATATATAAACCTCCCTTCGTGAAGCCACCGACGTCGGTTTACAAGCAGCCTCCCTATGTAAAGCCGCCGCCAATTTTCAAACCTTATGTCGGGAAGCCACCAAAGCCGATTTACAAGCCGCCCCCCTATGTAAAGCCGCTGCCAACTTATGAACCTCTTTCACCGTGGATTCCAAAGTTTTCAAAGCCGATAAAGATTCCGCCGATAAAGTTTCCGCGGAAAAAGTTGCCAAAAATTCCAAAATTTAGAAGTCCACCACCACCAAGGGCTTTGCCGGGTTACACAAAGCCATTCCCACCTACAGGTTACTTCCCTTGACACCCTCCATTCTAAGAGTGTTAAATCCTTTTTTGTTAGTACCTCTTGAAAGAATAGAACCACGCTCATGTAGCCCTCATCCCGAAAACTGAAAATCCCACACCTGTATCTCATTACAGACCCATTAGCCTTTGTAATATCTCATACAAAATCATCTCTTCGATTATAGCCTCCAAACTCAAGTCCATCCTTCACAAGCTGATCTCTCCTCTTCAAGCAGCCTTTGTCCCCAACCGTCTGATCAATGAAAACAGCATTCTCATCCAGGAAATTCGGCATTCGATGAGGAAGAAACAAGGCAGAAAAGGTCTCGTGGCTATAAAGATTGACATGGAAAAGGCCTTTGACAAAAACTTTGGCTTTGGGAATCTATAGATACAATGGATTGAGCAATGCATAAGCACCACCACCATATCCATCCTCATTAACGGAGCTCCCCATGGTATCATCAAGCCTACAAGACGTCATTGCCAAGGTGATCCACTATCTCCTTTCCTATTCATATTGGGATCTGAAATTCTTTCAAGGCTATTCATCTCAGCCAAATCTCTTGGCAATTTGCACGGAATCAAAGTCAACCCCTCTAATTCTGCCGTCTCCCACCTCCTCTTCTATGATGATTTAATCCTATTTTATAGGTCTAATTCTAGAGAAGCAGTGGAAGTTGTTAACAGCATTGATAAATATGCAGCTTGGTCGGGCCAAACTATCAACCGAGCCAAATCGCGAGTCTTCATCAGGTCTCGCAAGCAACCACTCATTACTTTCATCGATATTATCCAATAGAATAGGATCAATCGTGTCGCGCGAATTGTATCGTCGCTTTAACGCTCTATTGTATTTCACAAACACCAAATCATTCAAACGACTTTGTTCAAGCTTATTCCTTTTCTTGCTATGAAGCTATAAGTACAGTAAACAAATTGAGTAGTAGTCATTGCATAAGAAATAAATATGAATGTTAGCGTAAAACTTACTACTAGATTTAGACTTACATGCTAAAAAATGCTCCAGTTAAGTTCATAGCTAGAAGCACTACAAGTGAGACTCAAAACCATTATTGCAAACTTTTGCAAGTGAGGCGTTGATGACCCATATGAAGCTCACCATTCCGCTGTTCAATGCATGAAAATTGCAAAAGTAATAAGTGACGTAGCTATTCATTAATTTACATATTATAATGAGTGCTATAAAACAAAAAAATAGTACCTTTTTTATCTCTCATCCTCTTTGACATGGGATTCCCAAATAGACCTTCCGCTCTCTTATACTTACTCAACTCATTGTCAATTGCATCTTGTACTGCCATATCAGGGTTCAACCTTTGAATCCAATCATACAAACTTGTCATAATAGTTTCATCACTCTCAATGTTTGGGGTTGAGTAATAATACTGAGGGTTCAAGAAATAATTAGCTGCATGCAAAGGATGATAGAGTTGAATACTCCATCTATCTACTATCAATAATCTCAAAAACCTCCTTGTACTTCAACTCATTCTCATGGAAAGCACTTGCAATAACATCTTTAAATTTATCCATAGCCTTGTAAATGTAACCCATTGGAGTTTTTTTCTCACCATCAACCAATCTAAGTACTGAAATAATAGGGCATGTTACCTTTAATGTATACACAACATTATTCCAAAACGAAGGCATTAATACTATTTTTGCCACTCTTTTGCCTTGTAGCTCCTTTGACCATTTGCTATTTCCCCACTCTTCCGACGTAAACATTTTATTCAAGTTATTTTTCTCTTCATGAATCCTTAACAAAGTGATAGTGGCAGTAGCAAACCTCATTTTTCCAGGCCTAAGCAACTTTCTTTTTGCAAATTTCCTTAACAAGTTTACAGCACCCGAGCGATTATATACGTAACCGTTCAAATCGAGAGCCTTTTGAAATGTTAACTTCATCTTAAGTAACCTAAATATGTCCTCTAAGATCAAGTCAATGCAATGCACAACACATAGTGTCCAAAATAGGTATGGATAATCACGCTCCAATAACTTGCCTATCATACGAAATTGCAAATCAATTGAAAAAAATTAAATGTTGAAGTATCTATTAGCTAATAATATTGTATATATTAAAACTTAAGTTACTTGAGCCATACTATATGTTAAAATATACTAACCTACCTTTACGTTGTTCGAGGCACTGTCAGTGATAACTTGAACCATATTCTTTGGCTCGACCTTCTCAACAATCTTCTTAATCAAGTCATACATCAAGTCTCCAATCTTCAAATGAAGCATCAACGGACTCAAGAAACAAACTTCCTGTAGGATTATTCGCTAAAAAGTTAATTAAAGTCCTTTCTTTCTTGTCCTTCCATCCATCACACATAATCGAACAACCGGTTTTCTCCCACTCTTCTTCATGATCCTTCATCAACTTATGTGTATTATCCACCTCTTTCTATAGTAGGGTAACTCTAATCTCATGATAACATGGTGGCTTTAAACCCGGACCATATTGCCCAATAGCCTCAACCATATCCGAAAAGCTGTCAAAGTTCACGACATTGAATGCAATCCCTACATCATAAAAAAAATCTTGCTATTGCACCATAAGCCCGACTTCTCATCTATTTTTTCGCTTCTTCATTTTCAAACACCATGGATTGCTTCATCTTTCTCTTTCTCACTACCTCTTTCAAGTCTGGGGTGAAATACACGTCAATTGGGCCCTTAGCCTTTAGATTCCTATAAGAAGGTTGACAAGAACTCCCGTTGGATGGAACTCCTTTCTTCTTAGATATCTCAACTACATCATCGTCCTCGTCCTCTTCTTCATCATTGAAAACGTTATCAAAATCTGGGACGTACTTAGTTAGTTCTTTCTTTTCCTTGACAGATTGTAGCAATTCTTTCGTCTCATTTCTTACATGTTATGGGCACTCTCGACATGTTGAAGCATTCCTATAACCTCCAGCAAGGCGTTGCTTATGTCGATAAATACTGCCCTTTGTAATTTTTTTGACAAAAATTACAAGTGACTGCATTTTTATCACTCAAATTAGCGATACGTCCATATTTTCAAGTTGGGTCCTTGTATCGGTGCTTGCGATCGACATGTCTATTCCTAAGATTGAATTATATGATGATACTGAAATTAGCTCAAAAATCTTAAAATAATACAAAAACTAATAACGTGAAAAACAAGTATAAAAACATAACCAATATCACCAATGAGTTGACAAGGCACAAGCCAAAAACCACGGTTTGATTCACAATACAAGACCATAGTTTGAGCTCCAATTTGTAAATTTTAGACACATGTATAGCTTTTAATAAAAGAAAAAGCACTTGGCTTTATAAAAAGAAACCCAAATCTGTCGTGTTTATTCTCTTTCTTCATCCACGTCGCACAATTGAAATTTATAAATCATGACACCATTGTACAACTAGACTATTGTGCCACCATCCCATAGAATAATTGTAATTTTCCACTCTCAGAATGGTAGTCTATAAATCCAAAAATTAAGTTGTGTTCCCAACCTATCTTGGCCTCTCCTATGGACTCACTAGGGGTCCCATTTTGCACCACACGTCCGCACAAGCAATAATCAAAACTCTTCCAACCGGTCAAAGCATGCACGCTCAAGTCACGTGCACTTCTCACTTTTGTTACGCTACTTTGTCATTAAGAAATCCATCTTTGCGCAACGCTTCACGACGCTACGACCATCGCATGTTGCACCTCACCCGTCGGCGCGCCTTCGCAGTTGCCCAAGGAGGTTGGACTTGGACTTCCCCTTGGGGTCGGCCTCGGCCTTGGCCTCCCGCTGGGGGTCGGCCTCGGCCTTCCCATGGGGTTGGCCTCGGCCTTCCTCTAAGGGTTGGCCTTTGACATCCCCCCTTCACACCTCCACTACTTTTCAAAGGACCGTGCATTATCCGCGACACTCGTTGTCCTTTGCCAGGGCACCGTCTCCATGAATCTCGTCGTTTGTCGCCACGTGTCGTCTCTTCGACCTCGTCGCTTATGCACGGGTACTGACTTCTCAACCCCCGTACCTCATTGCCGGGGGACTATCTCCGAGACACTCGTCGCCCATTGCCCGGACACCATCTCTGCGGACCCTATCACCGGCGCCTGCGCCCAATTCCGCGATGCCCGTCCCTCATCCCCTGGGCACCATCTCCGTTACGCTCATCATTCGTCGCCCTGGCGCCGTCTCCGTGACCCCTGTCGCCCGTGCCTACGTGTCGTCTCCGCGCCCTCATAGCCCATGCCCATGCACCGACTCTGCAATACCCGTCGTCGGTCCTCCGAGCACCATCTCCATGACGTTCATACCGGTCGCCCGAGCACAGTCTCCACGATGCCCGTCTTCTTTGCCTGCGCGCCATCATTGTGACCCCGTCGCCTGCACGCCATCTCTATGACCCCTGTCGTCAGTGCCCACGGGCCGTACTCTAACACTCCATCGCGCCACTGATACAGTCGCATCTCAAGGCTCTCTGTTACACAACCGTGCCCCTCGGCACCATACACACTCCGCCGCGCCCATGCGTCGCTTCGCTGATATAGTTGTGCCCCCTGGCTCTTTATCATACTATCACGCACCTTGCATTGGTCCATCATTTCACCACACCATGTGCACCTCCCTTGGTCGTGGAACATGTTTCGACCCACTCTCTAGAGTGTGCAGCGTCCCATGGGGATATGCGACTTCTCCGGGACACTATCTCCGCCAGGGAGCTCGAAGTGCTCCTGCATGAAAACTCTCATTCTGCCAGGTAGACGACTCCTTTGGGATGCTACCTCGGCCCGTCGGGTAGACGGCTCCTCTGGGATGCTACCTTGATGAGCTCCGAGTGCTTCAGCACAAGGACTCATTCGCGGTGATAAACGAATCTTACATGATACTATCTTCACCGAGGAGCTTTTCAACTTTATTTTCGCCAGGTAGAAGACTCCTCCAGATGATACCTCGGCCCGTTGGGTAGACATCTCCTCTGGAATGCTACCTTGACACGTTTCGAGTGCTCCGGCACAAGGATTTGCCCGCGGAGATAGACAACTCTTCCGGGACACTATCTCTGCTAGAGAGCTCTAAGTACTCCGGTACGAAGACTCCCCTTCTACCAGTTAGACGTCTCATCCGGGATGTTACCTCGGCCCGCCAGGTAGACGGCTCTTCCAGGATGTTACCTAGGCCCACGGAATAGGCGACTCATCCGGGACACTATATCCCCTAAGGTGACTGCGTGACTAGCCTACGTGCTTCGACACCGGAGGCTTCATCAGCACCTCTAGGGACTATGACCCCCAGGTCACTCCGGGAGGGGAGCAAGTCTTCAGAGTTCATCGCACCTAGTCCGCCTAATAGTTGGGCGTCGGGTCTTTCCCATCGCTGTCAGGCCTGTGGGACTCTACGAGGGCTTGGATTGGTGGCTAGATCAAGGGGGTTCTCTGGCCACTCTGACGCTGTGCGAGTCAGTCTTTCCAGACAGACAGAGTGACGCTAAGAAGCCCTTGGTCTCTGCCCTTGCTCTATCATTGATGTGTCCCACATCAATACACTTGGCATCTAACGCGGACTGCATTCCTTGTGGCACCTTAACGTCAACTGTGAACTCACTTTCCTTGGCATCAAGTTGTTATGCTAAAATTGTACAAAAGTAGCACCCTAAGCAGAATGTGCAAGCAAAATTTAGCTACACAATAACACAAGAAGCAATTAAACAAGTAATAATGAACACCGAGGAAAGCTACATAATAGCCAATCAAGTAAAACACTCTAATTAGAATGTGCAAGCAGAAGTTAGCTACACAAAATCTTCACATAACTTAGCATAAAGAAGGAATACAGTTTACTCTGCATATGACTGCTTATGCATTGACCAAATTGGAAGGTAAAACATTGAGCAACCACTAAAGCTAAACCAAACATAAATTAGGAGAAGAAAGTGAGGTAGCACTGTAACAGCAGAATATATGAAATGGCAAGTTACTAGAGTAGAGAGTGGAAGAGAGTAACAAACTAGTAGGGGCACTAGTGCAGGTGAGAAGCTGCTTCAATGAAGCAGCCGTGCAGCAAGGCGAAGAGAAACAACAGTAGTGTCGGTTGGAGCAGCGGCCAAAGAAACAGGCTATCGGCAGCGCGGGGAAAGGCGATGCGACGATCGGAGCATGGCTGTCGACGGTGACAGGAAAGGCAAGCGGCGATCGTGCGTGAGATTCTTTCAGAATGGTGGTCGTGAGTTGTGAAACATATTTAGGGATTTTGAATTTATGTTTTACAGTGCTAGTGTGTTAGACTTGTAAAATTGAAATGTTTGTAAGACTTGGTAAAAAATCTGAAAAAAATTTGACGGTCCACATAAGACATGATCGCACATCCAACGGCTATAGTTCATGCACCTAGACGCATGCCTCACTGTCTCTTCGTGCCTTGCACCTGGGCGCACCAAGCACACGCGTCTTCTTGAACGCTCTGCTCTTAAGCCTAGGCGAGGTGCGAGTAGTGAGTCTTAACACGCCTTGCGCCTAGGCGCACGCCTAGGCATGCTTTTTATAACATTGGGTGTACCTGGCATTGTATACTGAGCAACGATTCCACATTCTTCCAAATACTAGGCAAAAGGACTAGGGTTACGTCCAGTTTCATAGAATTTTTCATAATATTCTCCGCTTCTGTTGGATCTTACAACTTTAATCTTTAGGTCGAGTTGATTTTCAACTTCGACTTTGTAAGTCTTAAACATGGCAAGTGAGTCGTATTTTTCATGAATGGGGTAAACATATCCATAACGAGAATATTCATCAATAAAGGTGATAAAGTATCTATGATCACCAATACTCGGTGTAGGAAAAGGTCCACAAATGTCAGTGTGGATAACCTTTAAAAGTCTCGTGCTTTGAGTGGCACCACATTTATTGCTTTTTACAAATTTTCCTTTAATACATTCAATACGTGCGTCAAAATCTGAGAAATCTAAACAATGAAGAATTCCATCCTTAATGAGACGTTCCATTCTGCCTCATGATATGTGACCTAGATGTTCATGCCACAATTTAGCAAAATTTTCATTCTCTCTTTTTCTTTTACTCAAATATTTAATTACTTTTGCATACATTCAATAAAACTCTACAATAGAGTTATTGAGGATCTTAGTAGTGCCGAATAAAAATATTTCTCATGTGCCTGCTGTAAGTGAATAACTAAAAACAATCAGCTAACCTTGAGCCTAGGGACCATAATTAACGTACAAAAAAAAGTAGATGCGAATAATTAGAATCACGTGCTTTGAAATACGATGCATGCAATTATACTATTAAGTGTCCTCACAATCTGTCGGTGAGCTAGATGTTGTTGTATCTATTGCCCTCATTGTCCTCACTCTTTGTCGGTGAGCTGATTTAACACGAGAATTTGCGGAATAGAGAAGCCAAACACTAATTAATGTGCCTACCAGTTCTTTAAGTTTGTAATTTAATCTAATATAGCTTTAAGGTATACAAAAAAATAAAATTAGCATTAGTAGTATTGTAAGCATATTTTTCTATATTTTTTTAGTTGAAGTCTAAATGTATACCATTGCACCTGGCAAAAAAGAAGAAGATTGAGCCATTGTGGATGTTAACTTCCCTCTCATAATTGCTGTTACTAAAGTGAAGAATGGTTTGATGCAGAGTTTTTTGAGCTTAGCGGTTGCACATTCTTCTAAAAAATTTTGCAGTTAATTCACCTGCAGTCGGCAGTCTTGAAGAAAGGAAGAGTTACGTTGATAATGATAAACAGAAGCAATGTTATAATAAAGCAAAGAGGAGCAAGAGGATGATAGAAAGCAACTCAACTATAAGAGGAAAAAATGATAGTGAATCAACTGCTTCTGGCAACAAAATAAGAAGAAGTCCATGCTGGTCGCTTCGAGCTCTATTGGTACCACAGAAATTTCAAGGTCACACATTTTATCATTATCATAAATAAAGAAATCAATATACAATAGAAACACACCCACGCGTAAGATTCATACATGTAACACTAAAGAATAGCCATTGTTTCTTTGTAGGCCAAATAGTGTACGTGCCTGTGTGCTCTGAGATGCATGAATTCGAGAGCACACCACCTTGCAATCATTGTAAGGCGAAGAGATTTCAATACGAGCTGTCATGTTTTTGTTGTCGAAATGGAGACGTTAAGCTAGCTCCTGTAGATGCTGCAGATGAACTACTTTTCTTATTCATATCTCCGTCTGAAAAGGCTGAACACTTTCGAAAGAACATTCGTGCACATTAGCAAGGAGTGGTGGTTATACCTTTTGAGCACAGGGACAGATATATCATGATCTTCTAGCTCTCATACCTAATGAAAATGCCCCGTATTACTTTCAGCTATACTTCTATAACACCCAAAATGAGATGCAAAATAGATTGAATTGAATATACTACCAGATGCAAAGTTAAATGAAGTAGTGGTAAACAAACTAATGGGACTTTTTAAACAAAACCCTTACTCACAGTTTTTGCGTAGGTTAAGGGATTACCCTTTGTTTGAGGAACTTTAAATTCATATTAGAAAGGATGTCAAGTTAGATCAACGGGTTTACAATGCACCAACAACTGATCAAGCTGTGGCAATATGGATTGAAGGGAATAATCCAAACATAAATCTTGAAAGAGATATTGTAGTTCATGCACACTCGGGACATAGACATCGCGTGAAGCATTATTACGGTTGCTATGATCCACTATGATATCCTCTTCTTTTCCCAAAAGGAAAAAATGGATGGCATCAAGATATAAAAAAGAAGAATGCTTCTAGAGAAGAAAGAACCTCAGTGATGCAAAATTTTAACTCTGCCTCAGATATATTTAGCCGAGAACATGAAGGTAACCTCCATAATTTTATATTTTAAATCTATTAAAATACTGCCACTTAATAATAATCTCAACTTTAAATTGTGTTGTAGATGTTGGCAACCAAACTGATGCAAAGGTTTCATGTAGACAATATTATTCTTATAAATTACAAGAGCGAGAATTCGAAAACTCAACTCTTATGTTGATTGGCCGGCTCTTACAACAATATGCATTGGATATGTACATCAAACTAGAGCAACTAGGTTAGATTATTTTCGAAGGAGCCATTCAGATATCAAATCTGAACTGTATCAGGAAATTGTAAATTATGTAATGGCCGGAGAAACAAGAGGTAGTCAGGTTGGAAGAAGGATAGTTCTTCCAGCATCTTTTGTTGGAGGGCCCGGTGACATGCGTCGTCGATACCTTGATGCAATGGCTTTAGTTCAGCGATTTGGCAAACCAGATCTTTTCCTTACGATGACATGTAACCCTGAGTGGAAAGAGATACAAGACCAGCTGAAAGAAGGCCAAACTGCACAAGATAAACCAAATTTGGTTTCTAGAGTGTTTCGAGCAAAGTTACACGATCTCAAAGACCAATTGTTTAAGAAAATATCTTTGGAAGAGTAGCAGCCTATGTCCATGTAATTGAATTCCAGAAAAAAGGCTTGCCACATGCACACATGTTGATTATATAAACTCCTAGCATAAGATTAGTACCCCTGATCAATATGATGAATTCATATGTACAGAGATCCATGACCGGAATAAGTATCCACAGTTGTATGAGTTAGTCCTTAAACATATGATACATGGTCCTTGTGGAGTTAAACAAAAAAAAAACCCTTGCATGGTGAACGGAGAATATAAGAGTCATTATCCTCGACCATTTTGTAAGAAGACAATGTGTGCAAAAGACGCTATCCAATTTATAGAAGAAGAGATTACAAACAAAAGGTGATGATTCGAAATGCTGAGCTCGATAATCAATGGGTAGTACCTTATAATCCTTACCTTCTTACTATATATAATTGTCATATCAATGTTGAAGTATGCTCTGGATTGAAGGCAATTAAGTATCTTTACAAGTATATCTACAAGGGACATAATAGAGTTGTTGTACATATTGCTACTAGAGACAATGAAAATGTGGTCGATGAAATCCAACATTTCCAGGATGCAAGGTGGGTATCAGCTCAAGAGGCAATGTGGAGGATATATGAGTTCAATTTGAATGAGATTTACTCAGCAGTTATAAACTTGCAATTACCTTCCAGGGAAGCAGTGTGTCACTTGTTGGGCAAATTAAGTGATAGCCAATGACAACCTCTCACAAACGATGCTCACAGAGTTTTTCAAAATATATGCAGATGGAAAAGAACCAACAAAGTATCTTTACAAAGAATTCTCGGAGCATTACACGTGGAACCACAAGTATAAGTGTTGGAATAAAAGGTAAAAAAAAAGAAGAAGTGATTGGTTGTGTCAATGGTGCAAATCCAGCAGGAGAGAGATATTACTTAAGATTGTTATTAAACCACGTCAGGGGTCCAAAATCCTTTCAAGATCTACTATTAGTTAATAGAAGACAATATTTGTCATTTAGAAAGGTTGCACTGAAAACATGACTACTAGAATATGATCAAAGCATTTTTTATGTTTAAATGAAGCAACAACATTTTAGACGCCTCATGCCATGCGCAGACTATTTGCTACGTTGTTAGTGCACTTCACCCAAGTGATGTATGAATGCTATGGGATAGACTTTATGAGCCAATGTCTGAAGATTTTAGAAGAGAACCTGAAATGGCTCCCAATTCTTATGTGTCAAGCACTCTGAAAAGTATCAACTTCTTCCTAGAGAGCATGGGAAATCTATTAGCCAATATGATTTACCAAGTTTACCATCCAACCGTGAAGATACTTTAAACCATATTACAAGAGAATTGAGGGATGAATTGTCTGTTGAGACTCCATTTGAAGACTACTCCACTGAAGTCATGTTGAATCCTGAACAAAAGAGTGCTTTTGACGCAATAATAGATCGAGTAGATTCCGGAGGAAATGGTGTTTTCTTCATCGATGGTCCAGGAGGTACAGGGAAAACATTCTTGTACCATGCATTGTTAGCAAATGTGAGAAGAAGGAAGATGATTTACACACATTCACACTTTTATATGTAGTATAAAGAAAGATTATATCAGATTACTTGTATGAATCTAGTGTTCTTTTCACTGTGATATGTTGTTACATAGAATCTGGACCCTACAGATTAACATATAAAATAAAGTTGTTGCGAAATGCCAAAAAAGAGTCAAAGTTACTTTAGATTTGCAATATACACGTTTCATATGAGGAATATTGTAACACAACATTGAAATCAAATTTGGATAATTCTTAATGCATTATCTCTAAGCTAAAAGCTTATCAATTTCGTTTATGATTAGACTTGTCGAAATCGAATTTGGATAATCTGTTAATCCATATTGAAGCCCATGAACAATGGAGTGAAACTCAGGAAGGCTCAAGAACCTGTAACTTGGGCCAAAACTTTAATTCTCAAGAACCTGGAAGCATGGTATTCTCGCAGGAAGGCTCAAAACGTTTCTCTCAGAATATCAACAATATCAAGAACTGTGTCTTTCCCAACAAGCACTACAAGAAAAGAGGGAATTAGCGACGGACTTTTAGCGACGGACAAAATTCCGTCTCTAAAAGTCTTTTCAGCGACGGAATACACCCGTCGGGTAACGTCCGTCGGTAAAACTATTTACCGATGGAATAATTCCGTCCGTAAAAATAACCGTCGGTGAAAGTCGGGTTTTGCCGACGAACTTTTACCGACGGGTGTGTTCCGTCGGTAAAACTATTTAACAACGGAATAATTCCGTCGGTAAAAATACCCGTCGGTGAAAGTTGGGTTAAACCGACGGACTTTTACCGACGGAATTATTCCGTCGGTAAAAGCCTTAAATAGATCAGATCCCCTTCTTCTTTTCTTTCTCCCGTTGCTCTCTCTCTCTCTCTCTCACCGGCGATTTATCCTCCGTCGCCATCCCCGGCAACCTAGCCCCCGACGGAATATATCCTGCCACCGCCTCCGACGTCGCCACTGCCGCCCATCTTCAAAACCGAAGGACCGCTGCTGCGACGCCACCACCACTGCTGCGACGCCACCACCACTGCTGCGACGCCACCACCACTGCTGCGACGCCACCACCACTGCTGCGACACCACCACCACTGCGCCACCACCACTGCTGCGACGCCACCACCACTGCGCCACCATCACTGCGCCACCACCACTGCTGCGCCGCCACGACAACCGCGCCGCCCATCTTCAAATCAGCCCAAGTTTCTATAAGTTTAGATATTCATGATCGGCATTTAGATATTCAGAATCATCTCTTTACCGTTTGTAGATTCTCGTAACTCGTATGGTTTGATTTTTTTTTTGGTAATCATATGGTTTGATATTATGTTACCCGGTAAATGCAGTATATAATGAGAAGGGTTTGTAGATTCTCGTAACTCGTATGCTTGGCTTGTAGATTCTATTATGGTTTGTAGATTCTCGTAACTCGTATGCTTGGCTTGGCGGGGTTGATCGACTCTTGGAGGAGGATTCACCTTTTGGTTTTAAAAAAAGGCATGGGGAATACGATAACACCAACACATAAATTAGCTTCATGGCCCCTTAGAAGGTGTTCAAGAGTTAGAAGTTACGAATTTTCCCATGATAAATTGGTAGATGTTAAAGAAAATGTGGTCTTAACCCTAAACCCTAAACCCTAAACCCTAAACCCTAAACCCTAAACCGAACCCTAATTAGTCATACTTGAACCCTAAATTGATTGCCCCAATCTAACCGAACCCTAATTGAACCCCCTAATCCAACCGAACCCTAAATTGAACTAATTGAACCCTAAATTGAATGCCTCAAATCAACCGAACCCTAAATTGAATCAATAGAACCCCCTAATTGAACCCTAAATTGAACTAATTGAATCCTAAATTTAATGCCTCAAATCAACCGAACCCTAAATTGAATCAATAGAACCCCCTAATTGTACCTAAATTGAAGTAATTGAACCCTAAATTGAATGCCCTAATCGAACCGAACCCTAAATGAAACTAATTGAACCCTAAATTGAAATAATTCAAGCGCATCGGATATGTGAATTTTGAACAGTTTTTAAAAAATTTGAACATTGCTCATTTGTTTGATAATTTTAGGTTGTTAATTGTGCGTTTTATAATTGTGATTATTGATCGATGATTTTAGGTTATTAGCTGTGCATTTGAAGTAATTGCGATTATGAATTGATGATTTTAGGTTGTTAATTGATGATTTTAGATTGTTAATTGTGCATTGAGCATTTGAGATATTGAGATTATTGACGGAGGATGGGACCCAATTGGATTGAATGTGTGATTTTTGTTAATTTTTATTGCATTGAGCATTTGAGAATTGAGAATTGAGATTGTTGACGGAGGATGGGACCCAATTGGATTGAGATACCTGTTAGTTAGCGCAGACACGGACACCACGTCTGATCGACGGTGTCCGACATTTAGAAAACAAATTAACGTATGCCGATGTGTCCGGAGGTGCGTGTCGCTGGGCATCGGACACGTGTCCGGAGGCGTCGGACACGTGTCCAAAGGCGTCGGACACGTGTCGGTATGTGTCAGACACGTGTCGGTATGTGTCTGACACGTGTCCGGAGGTGTCAGAAACGTATCGGACACCATATCGACACCCTATATGAGGTGTCGGAATTGAGGTTGTTGAATGTGCATTAAATTTAGGTTAGTTAGGTTAATGCGACATTTTTAGCATGCACCCCCTGGAATCTAATCGTGGCTCCAGCGCTGGCTATAATTAGCCCTAATTAGTCCTGATTAACAATATTTTAGTAAATCAATTAACCCTAATTAGCTCTAACGAGCCTAATTAGTTTTAATTAACCCTAAGAACCTGATAAAATTCAAATTAGCTGTAATTACCTCAAATTAGCCCAAATGAACCCAATTATGCGCATATTGATTGTAGTTAGCCTAATTAGTCATAATTTGCACTAACATAACCCAATTACGCCTAATTAGCGCTAGTTAGGACTAATCAACACTACTCGGCACCATCAAAACCCTAATTAGGACTAAATAACCCTAATTAGTCCTAATCAACCCTAATTAGCTATAATTATTCGAAACTAGCCCTCACTAACATTAATTAGCTCTAACATAACCCAATTAAGCCTAATTAGCCCTAATTAGGACTAATCATCACTACTCGGCACAATTAAACCCTAATTAGTCATAATCAACCCTAATTAGCTATAATTATCCGAAACTATCCCTCATTAACATTAATTAGCCCTAACATAACCCAATTAAGCCTAATTAGCCCTAATTAGGACTAATCATCACTACTCGGCACAATTAAACCCTAATTAGGACTACATAACTCTAATTAGTCCTAATCAACCCTAGTCAGCTATAATCATCCGAAACTATCCCTCATTAACATTAATTAGCCCTAACATAACCCAATTAAGCCTAATTAGCCCTAATTAGGACTAATCATCACTACTCGGCACAATTAAACCCTAATTAGTCATAATCAACCCTAATTAGCTATAATTATCCGAAACTAGCCCTCATTAACATTAATTAGCCCTAACATAACCCAATTAGCCCTTGTACATCCCATAATTACTCCATGTTGCCCAGAGATGGTTCAATTACTCGTTCTTTACAAACCCTGCCTTCTTTATATTAATTGTTGTTTTGAGAAGTCCATTGGCAACGAGATGGTTCAACTCGTTGCCAACGAGTTCTATTTAATGTGGAATTGATAACATATGCAACGATCATTCTGCAGTTTTGATATTTCGGAAAGATTCTTGCATATCTTATCAATTTCTGAACACATGCATGCATAAAAACCCTTAGTTCCCGTTCAAAGGTACTCATTACAAAGTAATGCCTTGTAATGAGCCTTTGGATGTCCAGTTTGGACAGTTTGGAAAAGCTAATTGTTTATAAAACAGTATTTTGACTCATGCTTTATGTTCTATGTCGTGGATATTTGGTACACGTTCTCGTGTGTTTCTCCGGGTGCATACAGATCTGGTGTTCTAACATCCGTCAAACCTTCCTGAGCAAGGTTAGATGAATGTTAGAACACCTAATCGATGTGGTGTACTTGGAGAAATGCGGGGAGGTGCTGCCGAATTTTCCACAGACATCGGACTAAGCATGAGTTATTCACTGTTTTATAAACATGTGCTTTTCTGAATGGGATAGGACCACTACCTGTTCAAGAGTGGAGGGGAAATATGTAGACGTGTTGTAACATTCATGCATTGATATTTACATCGGCAATGCTTAATCACTGGTCATTATTGAAGGTGGTATACAGTACGATAATTCAGTCGTCATGTCAGTCGATCGAAGTTGGATGAAAAGGAAGAATGCTGAAGATTTTGAGTGTCGCGTTGACGAATTTCTCGACTTCGCTTATGCGCATCCTGCACATGTTGACCTTGATAAGATAAGGTGCCCGTGCGGTAGATGTGAGTTGTTGCACTGGAGAAAAAGAATTGAAGTAAAATGGCATCTTCGTCGGTACGGTTTTATGGGTGGATACACAAGGTGGACGCAGCACGGGGAAACGATAGTATTGTCGTCCAACCTGGCTAGTCAAACTGAAGTTAGGGAGGAGGCACGATATGATTTTCGAGATATGATTATGGATGTTGGGCATGCTAATGTTGACTGGGGTAACGACAGGCCACAACCGCCGAACGAGGGGGCTCATCAGTTTTATGAGTTGTTGAGAGCTGCGGAAGAGCCGCTGTGGGATGGAGCTCCGAAACACACACGGCTGTCTGCGGTTAGTAGGTTATTACAGTTGAAATCAGACCACGGGCTGAGTGAGAAAGGTTTTAACGAGTTTGTTACCTTCATCAAAGAAATACTGCCCGAAAGTGAAAAGCTACCGCCGTCGTACTATGACGCGAAGAAGATGATGAGGAAACTTGGGTTGAGCTACGACCGGATAGATGCGTGCAATAACGATTGTGTATTATTCTGGAAAGAGAATAAGGATTTGTCATTATGTCCAGTGTGTGATCATTCGAGGTACAAACCGGACAAAGGGAAGAAGAAAAACATTGCATGGAAGATATTGCGATATTTCCCGGTCACACCACGGCTTCAGAGAATGTACTACTCCTCCAGTACGGCTGAACATATGAGGGCTCACCGTGAGACTCGCAGCAACGATGCCGATGTGCTGACACACCCAGCTGATGGAGAGGCGTGGAAGGAGTTTGACCGCAGGCATCCAGTTTTTGCTCAGGAAGTTCGGAATGTTAGACTTGGTCTGGCAACCGATGGGTTCAACCCTTTCGGTCAGTCTACCACGCCTTACTCCTGTTGGCCTGTTATTATTGTCCCTTACAACCTTCCACCAGGCATGTGCATGAAGAAGCCGTATATGTTCTTGTCGTTGCTTATTCCGGGGCCGAAGAGTCCCGGTAAGGACATAGATGTGTATTTAAGGCCGTTGATTGATGAGTTAAAACAATTATGGAATCATGGAGTCGAAACATATGATGCATCCCTTAAACAAAATTTTCAGATGAGGGCTGCTTTGATGTGGACTATACATGATTTCCCCGCATTGGGAATGACGTGTGGCTGGAGCACACATGGGAAGCTAGCATGCCCTGCTTGTATGGGCGTGAACCCCGGTCATACGTTAAAGCACGGCGGAAAGGCCTCGTGGTTCGGATGTCACCGTAAGCTTTTGCCACCGGGCCATCAGTTTCGTAGGCAGAAGGATAAATTTGACGGGACAATCGAGCGTGAGGTTGTCACGCTGGACTACCCATCTGGTGAAGAAGTACTCTCACACCTGGAGGCACTTGATACTGACATACCACACGGTAAGGGTGTGCCGGATCAGAAGATTGCAGGGTTCGGGAAAGAGCACAACTGGAGAAAATTTTGTATCTTCTGGGAGTTAGCCTACTGGAGGACGCTCGTTATCCGAAACAACATGGATGTGATGCATATTGAGAAGAACGTTTTTGATAATGTGTTCAACACAGTGATGAATTTCAAGGGCAAATCGAAAGATCACCTTAAAGCGAGAAGGGATCTACAACAGTTGGGTGTACGCCGTGAATTGCATCCTCGGACAGTCAGTGGGAGGACCATACTTCCGAAAGCACCTTACTGTCTAGACAAGAAACAAGTGGAGAAGGTCTGTCAGTGGGTTAAGAATTTGAAGCTTCCGGATGGGTTTGCGTCCAACATATCTCGTTGTTGCAATGTTTCGGAATGCAAGTTCCAAGGGATGAAGAGTCACGACTGCCACGTATTCATGGAGAGATTCATTCCTATTGCCTTCCGGGGACTGTTGCCACGGGTTGTTTGCGAGACTTTGACTGAATTATCTCATTTCTTTCGAGATATATGCTCTTCTACGATCCGGGTGAGTAACATGGAAGTGCTTGAGAAGAACATTGTGGTGACGATTTGCAAGCTGGAGAAAATCTTCCCACCTTCGTTCTTTGATTCAATGGAGCATCTGCCTGTTCACTTGGCATATGAAGCTAAGATGGGTGGACCCGTGCAATATCGGTGGATGTATCCCTTCGAGAGGTAATCCTTAAATTGTTACAGTTGTTCGTTTACACTTAATGCGACATCTGTTATCATTGATATTCCACCTAACTCGATTCCCTAAACTTCTAGGTTCATGTTCCATTTAAAGAAAAAAGTCCGTAATAAGGCTCGGGTTGAGGGCTCAATTGCGGAGGCTTACGTAATGGAAGAACTTGTAAACTTTTGTAGTCAATATTTCGGTTCGGATGTTGGTACAAGGTTAAATCAACTAGGCCGAAATGATCCCGGAGCAAGCACAAATTTGGAAGGGCAATTGTCAATATTCAAGCAGTCAGGTAGTCCGTTCGGCCGAACGTATACTCGATGGCTAACAGATGAAGAGTACAGTGCTGCAACAATATATGCCCTTCTAAATTGCGATGAAGTTTCGGCATTCGTTGAGTAAGTTAAAGTCTTAATTCACTTACATTGCTGTACATAATTGAAAGTGTGTTAAGCGAGTTAGATGCATATTGGTTTGCAGTGAGTTCGATGCGGAATCTTTAATCACTGATCCCGCTGGACTTGAATCTCACCGGAAATCACAATTTGTACAGTGGTTCAAAATCCGTGTAAGATTATTTAACGAAATTATATTATGTGTTATATACAGTTCTGTGGCCAATTAGTATACTGATTTATCCTTAATGTTTACCGTCATCTACAATAGGTTCAGTCAATGGATAGACCAGTGGCCTCCTGCTTGAAATTACTAGCCGAAGGCCCTAACAAACAAACATCCTGTTACGGAGGCTATATCATCAACGGGTTTAGGTTTAACGTAAAAGATGATGACCGAACAAAACAAACCCAAAACAGTGGAGTCTTGGTCAACGGCGACTGTTATGCCGAGAATTGCATGGATTTTTACGGAGAGTTAGATGAGATTGTTGAGCTAACATATCTGGGTTCCCAAAACCGCCTGGTAATGTTCAAGTGTACGTGGTTCGATGTCACATGCAGCAGAGGAATCCGTGTTAGCTCTCAAGGGATTGTAGATGTCAATGTCAAGTCAAGACTTGCATCAGACGAGCCCTTTGTGTTTGCTAGTCAAGCTGTACAAGTCTTTTACGCGGAGGACGTCGCCAATCCCAAATCTCATTGGTATACAACTATCAAGTCCAAGAAATTGCCCGTGACATATGACAGTGAGCTAGACTCCTTTCAAGCCGACCAACCACGTGTCTTGTTCCCTGTTGAGGTCAACAACGAGGAGGACGATCTTCCTCTTCCAACAACACTTCTTGTGGGAGAAGAAGTCGTAGATGATGACGCGGAAGATGTTGAAAGTGTTGGAGATGATGTGACCGAGTCTACTGATGAAGAGGATGAATTAGAAGATGAAGAGGACGACGAGTCCCACGAAGAAGAGGGCGACGAGGATAGTGATGAAGATGATTCGCAAACTGAAAATGATTGACTTGTAATGTTGTAACATCACGGGAAAAATGTAGTAACATTTTAGAACTTGGTGTTTATTGATGTGTTTTTGCACATTCGTTCATATATATATATATAGTGCCGATGATGATTTATGCCTAAATTATTGTTTTTCACGTGTTAATGTCTTTGTATATAATCTATATGAAGTCAGATATGGATAGGATACGGGCTATTCGTGGCCGGGCTGGACGCCGAGCTGCTTCCTCCCCGGTTAGTCCCACCTCGTCATTGCCTACTGATGACGAGGCACAGAGTGATCGCGGACAGCCATCGGGGGCCCAGCCCCAGCTGTCGCCGTCACCGTCGCCCCAGCCATCGCCGTCGCCCCAGCCGTCTCCATCTTCCGTGGGTTCTACCTCAGGTATAGTTGATAACGGTGTTTCCTACATTTTCGCTAGCCTTATATTTGAACTGTATTAATGTCTGTGTTTTGTAGGATCTCGACGAGGCCGTGGTCCGACACGCGGGGTACGCATCGACCCCCAGCGTAAACAGAGAGTTACGCTCACGCAGGAGGGCCTGTAAGTACTAAAAATATCACCTCATGCCTTATGTTTAAAAATTTTGGGTGTTAATTTATATTTGAACTGTATTAATTAATTTAATTACTTCTTTGGCAGGATCCTGGAGAATATGGCGAGGACGAAGATCGGCGTTCTTGTGAAGGGCCGATTCTTCGAGCCACGCCTGTACTGGAAGGAATGGGATGCCGCTGCGAGGGAGGCCCTATGGGAGGAGTGGCTGGTACGGTGAAGTATTTTTTTCAGCGTTAGTAAATGTTAAATTACAGTTTGTTTTATGTTGTTAATTTGTGTTATTGAATGCATTACAGGAGGGGTTCACGTTTGATACGCCTGAGCAGCAGGGACTGGGGCAGCAGGCTTTCTTTGCCTACATCGGCAAGAATTACCGCCGATGGCTCCACGATGCACGGGACCGGGCGAAGAGGGCGCTGCCCGCGGGTGCCCCGATGACGGACATGACGAAATATCCCCCACATTGGATATCTCACCGTGTATGGGGGGAGATGATAGATCGGTGGGCTGCGGATCCAGGTTGGGACGCCAAGAGTAAGAGCGGGGCTCAGAACAGACAGAACAGAGATCCGACGCACACGGGGGGGTCGGTGCCACACGACATCGTCCGACATATGAACGCGGTCGAGCACCCGGATCTAGAGGAGGATGAGGTCATAGCTCTGACCTATACTCAGACGCACGTGCGGAAGAAGGACAAGGACGAGACGCACCAGGCGGGCGACTATATTTCAGATATTGCCCGGCGGATCGATGTGAGTCAATTTATTTAAGTTAATCTGTTTCTTTCTATCCTTGATGTCTGTTTCGTTAATTAATGCCATAACATATCGTTAAACCACTATTTTTGCAGGCCTCGTATGAACAGCTAAGGGGGTCCGAGCAGCAGTCCGGACAGCCATCAGCGTCCACTAGTACGGCTGCGAGTACTGGGGGGTTGAAGCGATGGCTGGATACGCCGGAGGTCGTGAATCGGCCGAAAGGCCGCATACGCGGCCTGCCTAGCACGACTCCTCGTGCCGTGATAGGAGCGTCCTCACCCCCTGCTGCCCCTCCACAGACACCGGCTCCTCGGCCTCAGTTGCGCGAGGAGGATATCGAGCGCATTGCTACAGTGGTGTGCCGGATGATCAGGGAGCAGCGCACTGCTGGACCAGCCGCCCCGGCCCCGGATCAGCAGGATCCAGATCCGGGACTCGGGAACCCCTGATGAGCCCCTTCCCATGCCCGTTCCTAGCTTCCCCCCCCCCCCCGCGCCCGGGTTGTACTCTTCTACCCTCTCCTAACCGGCTATCTCCGGTTCCCGGCTTGTACATGTATTAGTTTCTTTTATAATAAATATTTTTTCTAATTGATTATATATTTTTTTTCTGTATTTCGCTTATTGCGCGTTGTTGTTGAGAATTGTATTTCTGTACAGGTTTAGGTAATTGAAAAATAAAAAAAAAATTTAAAAAAAATATTGACTTTTGGCGACGGATTTATTCCGTCGCTAAAATATTCCTTTCAATTAAATATTTAGCGACGGAATATTCCGTCGCTAAATAGCTTATTTAGCGACGGAATATTCCGTCGCTAAATATTTAATCCGTCGCTAATTGGACGAAAAAGAAAATAAATTAAAATTTTAAAAATATAATTAGCGACGGACATTCCGTCGCTAATGAAAAATAAATCCGTCGGTAAAAATCACATATTTAGCGACGGATTTGAAAATTCCGTCGCTAAACTATTAGTGACGGCCTTTTATACGAGGGATTTGTATCGACGGTGAATCGGGCGCTATTTCCTTTAGCGACGGATTTGGGGCTTTTAGCGAGGGATTTAGACGTCGCTAAAAGTCGGTTTTCGTGTAGTGAAGTCATTTGTTCAATTATGTTCTTCTAAGCTAGCAAGTGACCATCTGACTGTACTAAGTTGGAGCTTGGTCTTCCCTACACCACTTGGCCAGTTACAAAAATGGCAATTCTTACCTTAAAGGTCATAGCAGATATATAGAATTTCATTCACAAACTTTACGTATGACAACCAGCAAACCCACATGGGA